>JAJLWC010000055.1:0-56602 GCA_030674195.1 Starmerella stellata | reverse complement strand
TAAGATCATTCAAGCTATACTTAGACTGAAACGGGATGTAAGTCCAAATGTATATTATTCCAATTGATTATTTAGGTTGTTTCACCATCCTATTTATACTTGAGTATCCAGTGGATGCGTATACCGGATAGAGAATGTAGTCCAGCCACTTGTCCTATCACGTGCTATTGCGGTGACGTACGTGGCTCTCAACAGTTTCACCGTTTTATGATCCTGCGATTCGTGTTTCTTGCAGCAAAGGTTCTTGGGCACCAAGACTACATGGAAGAACTTAATATCGCTATTCAAGGCAAAGAAGTTGTTCCTGAAATTGCGGACCCAATTTCCACTGAACTAGAAGCAGCAGATAAAGGCGGCATCAGCAGTAGCGTTAATGACGTCACTAAAAGCACTGACAGCAGCACTGACAACAGCACTGACAGCAGCACTAAACTAATTACCGAAAAAGAGTTTAAAGATTCTGAAAAGTCGCCTGAAGATATTGCTGAGAGTATAGCCGCATCAGAACGCGGAGAAAAGCTTATTCAGAAATTATTGGCAAAAGTCAACGAGCATTTCGAAAACAATGCAAATGCTTTTGACCCTATTGGAATCAACGCACTGTCTTTGGATATAGTCCCGTCCAACAGTAAACTCTCAATTGCCGAGTTTGTCACGAGGTACGCTTGTGCGGGTGTTTTTCCGCTTCCCTCGACCTCGTACATGGTGGACTTCTCAGGGTACCTAGTTGGCGAGATCCCGGGTATGGGTAGCGAGGATATGGCCGGCTATTTCAAGCGAGCTACTGGCGAGGAACTCGAGGGGTATACTGCTCTCCCTAACGACAATTTCGCCTCTGACACTGGGCTGACAATTGAAGAGTATAATGCCAAGCTTGAAAAGTTCGACATCTTGCTGGAGTTTATAATCGAAATGGTAGACGATTACCTTGCCTCCATCAACCCTGCCAAAAGAGCTAAAGCAGCCAAAAGAGCCAAAAGAGCCAAAAGAGCCAAAAGAGCCGAGCCCGCTGCAACGCCTGAGCGGTTACTGTAAGCTGTAGAATACGTAACTATTTAGATACTTTGTTACATAGTTCACATGAAGTCGCCTTCTTCTAACCCGTCGTCGTCAAGCGCCTCAGGCTCGGCAGTATCGATCTTCTCCTTCTGCGAAGCTTTCTGGGCATTCATCTTGAGATTAGGCTTAGCGCGCGAGCCAAGTCTCTTAGCACGCTCTTCTCTGTACTTCTGGTTGCCAATAGCCTCGATTGTCGAGTCGACACGGCCGACCTGGTCGCTCGTCAACGGCGCACACAGATCACGGCAGAGCTCGATAATGAAGTTCGTGTGTAGAATCATCGAATTCGTCTTCGCAAGGTCGTTAATAACGCCGGAAACGGTCTTCCGGAGATCCGTGTAGTCGCGCGCGGTTTTGGGCTTGAAAATAGCCAAATCACTCAGTTTCTGAGGACCAGCAACTACAGGCGCAGCGCTCTTTTTATTGCTCTTCTCACGAGGGTGCACATCCGCTGAAGCAAGCAAATCGTTGGCGTTGTCAAGATCAGCTTCAATCTCCATCTGCCGCTTCTCAAGGGCAGAAGCCTCGTCGGTCTTCGAAAGCGCTTTTTTCTCACGCTCGATCTGTTCCTTGCGCTTGCGCTGGGCAATGCGCTCTTCAGCACTGAGTTTCGGTTTAACAACTTTGGGTTTCTCCTCTTCGTCGCTCTCTAAACCGGCCTCCCAGTCGCTCATAAGACCTTCGTCCTCTTCGCTGAAGTTCAACTGCGCAACGGCGCTCTCGGCCGCACCTACTTCCTGCTCGTCGTCCCAAGACATCTCGTCGCCGCTGCTCTAATGTTTATGCTTTACAGAATCGTTTGCACAAAAGCATCCGCAAATTAGTATTATGTCATAAACCGTATCATGTAATTTCATCCTCTCTTTATTATCATTACCATCACAATAAAGAACAACAAGACATGCTGTCGTTATCCAATTCTAATTTCATTTCATTTCATTTTATTTCATATCATTTCGGTTTTCAATAACAATTACAATTACATTGTGGTTGTGGTCCAACAACCTGCACGCATCGTTCCTATGTTTCGGAAAGAGTCACTTCACAAAGGTTTGTAAGAGTACTGCTGGCTACGCGTTAACGGATTAACGGGCTAAAGTGCTGCTGTTTATGTAACATGTGTTTTATACACATATAAGTTATTAATAAATGGGCAAGGGCCGATGGTTTTGAGTCGCTTCTTTGTTGGAGTATAAACCATTAAACTATAGACAGAACCAGCTTTATATTCTCCAAGATCTGTAAACTACGCGTTTATTGAGAATCTGATTCACTTTGTCTAACATTTATCTGACATTTATCTAACATTCATGCATGTCTTTATAACTATTTTTTTCCCGCTCCCCTCATAGTCACGTCACGTTTTGTCACCCTTAAGAGCGTCAGCTGCGGACGTTCTTACTAGTACATTAAGAAAAAAAGGGTTTGTTCATAAGAGGTACCTGGACAAGAAGACCCCAGCACGAAACCATTTGAGGCACTTTCCCACGCATATAGCATTGATACATATACTCGCATGAGCGACAACAAACGCATTTCGACTGGCCGGGGCGGTGCAGGCAACGTGCGCGCGTCGAAGTTAGAAGACGAGCCTAAGAAGCCCGCTAATTTGCCTAAACTGAGTGGCAAGAAGTTCACGACCGGTCGGGGCGGTGCAGGCAACATGATGGCGAATATCGACCCCGACACGACACGGGCTGCTCAGGACGAGATCAACGAAGAGACGCCCTTCCAGTGCGGTGAAATAGCGCCTACCACGAGCCGGACGGTTGGCCGAGGCGGGTTCGGCAATAACCTTCGCAAAATCCAGACGAATCAGTCTTACTCCCAGGAAAACGCGAAAGAGGACAACTCGAAGGACGATATCTGCTCTAAGATCTCGTCGATGTTCTCATAGGCATGATATAGAACAATTACATACGATCCGCGATAATAGCAATAATAGTAATAATATTTATATTAATTCAGTTCGATTCATCGACCAGAAACTGTACAATGGCTCTACCAGTTAATGGCTGTAGCTATAGCAATGGCTAGCAATGGCAGCAATGGCGCAACAATGGCGCAACAATGGCTGTAGCAATGGCGCAGTAACGAAATGGCTGTGGTGTACGTAATGGCTGTGATGGCGCAATAGGAAGTGACCGCTGCCAATGGCTTTAGCTGTAATGGCTTAATGGCCCTCAGCCATTGTACATGCAATATATAGTTTGTCATCTAGATAGTATAACTTATGTAATGATTTCAATGTAGTATCAGCTGTTGTTTAATAGTTTATGGAGTACAGTCACTTTCCACACTACGGGTGTTCAATTCAAATTTACTTCTGTTTAATTGTATGTTTTTTCAGTATGCGTATCGACATCGACATCGACATCGACACCTGACACTAAATTGGTTTCGTTTATGTAATCGTTAAATTTAAGCGACAATGAGCGCATTCTCGAACGCTGCCGGTTCTGGCATCAATAGCGCGTTCGGCGCTACTAATCCTGCATTCGGTGCAACCAATCCTGCCTTCGGTGCTACTAATCCCGCCTTCGGTGCTACTAATCCCGCATTTGGCGCTACTAATCCCGCGTTCGGTGCGAACACTGGGTTCGGCGCAACTAATTCCGCTTTCGGGTCGGGAAACTCGGCTTTCGGGTCGGGAAACACTAGTTTCGGCAGCGCGCCAGCTTCTGCAGGCCAGCAAACAACCCCTGCTGCGAGTTCAGTTGGTAATGGCACTGGGTTCAACCAAACCGAGCTGGCTAAATCCCCGTTCGGGTCAATGGCTACATCCTCGCCGTTTGCGTCGTTGAAATCGAGCGCCAATTCTTCTCAACCGGCTTTCGGCGCTTCTAATAGTACTGGCAGCGCGTTCGGCCAGCAACCAGCAACTACAAGCGCGTTCGGGACGGGTACATCGACTACTAAATTGGGTCAACAACCAGCAAACGCAAGTGTTTTCGGATCGGGTAATTCAAGCAGTGTTTTCGGTCAAAACAGTTCGGCAACTCCGAGCATGTTCGGTCAAAACAACAATGCAACCAATGCAACCAGTGCAACCAATAACACCAATGCAAACACACCAAACACATCCAACACGACTGCTTTTGGTGGTAATAATACAGGAACAAGCGCTTTTGGAGGGCAGTCGGCTTTCGGAAAACCAGCAGCTTCTGGATTCGGCAATTCCGCTTTTGGCAAACCAGCAGCTTCTGGCTTCGGCAATGCGTTTGCAGCATTGAGTCAACCCGACAACAACCAAAACAGCCAGAACAACCAGAACAACCAGAACAACCAAACAGGCCAAACAGGCCAAACAGGCCAAACAGGTCAAACAAACCAAACAGGACAGAGCGATCAAATGGATCAAACGCAGCAACCAGCACAGACTCAACCAACACAGACTCAACCAGCAAGCCAGACGTCTCCGTTTGGAGCTCAAAACACGGCATTCGGCCAGACACAGCCTACTAATCCGTTCGGCCAAACTTCTAATAACACCGCTTTTGGTTCTTCTGCATTCGGTCAGCCTGCTGCGTCTGCACCGGCTAATGCGTTCGGTCAGGCTGCAGGATCAGCATTCGGGTCTCAGGCTGCTAATCCCGCCAATTCGGTTTCTGCGTTCGGCGCTCCGTTCGGAAATACGGGAACTCAATCTGGAACGACTGGAAATACAGGAACTCCGGCTGGAACTGCGACTATACAGCCGTACCAGCAAACAGGGTTATACCCGGACATCTCTACTCTGTCTTTAGAAACCAAACAGGCTTTCGAAGCGCCGAAATTCGAGCTAGGCCGTATTCCGGAGTCATGTCCTCCATTGGTTCTTTGCTAACATTTCGTAACGTCTCATTCCATAGTATGATCTAATCCATCTAATCTCCCATATAAAGTTTTCTCTTCCTTGTCTTTTTTCGTCTGCTCTGCTCTAGTTTTGCTCTAGTTCTGCACTGTTAAATGCTTCCTGGCTTCTTGGATCAGTTCAGACTGTTTTTGCTGGATCTCCTTGTATACGTTTTCGTAGGTGTTTATTAGCTCCCTTAAAACGCTGGCCATCTCAGCTTTGCCTTCAGCAACTTCGCTCACTTTTATTTCAGTGTCTCTGCGGAAAAACGGTTTAGTGAGCGAGTACTTCAAATTGAGTTTCTCGTACCCTTCATAAAGCGCTATTCCTAACGGCTGCGGCTCGAAGTAGAGACCGCGTTTCTTGACATACTCCCTGTCCTGGATCTTGGCAATATGATCGGCCATTGTAGCATCAGTCCCGATCCCGTTTGCGTCCATTAGCCCTACTAAGTCCGGCTCAGTAAGGAGTTTTGGGGGGACGGTCTTGCTTTCACGCAAATTGAAAGACGTGCACGCAAGTTCAGAGCCTAGAGCCCAGTTAGGAAGGACCGTGCCCGTCCATTTCATGTACGTATACACCTCTAAGAAGTTCGGCTCCAGAACTTGGTCGCCGGATACTTGGAAACACTCGCCTCCGTAATCGGCCTCTACTTTAGTGTTTAAACCTTTAGCGTCCTGGCTGCAGCTAGCAAGAAAGTGCCGGCAGATGAATTCGTAAACCCTCCATCTGTCGTTATTGCTTCCAAACGCTCGCTGGACAGACGCACGCACGGGGTGGATAGGAGGATGGGCTTTATCGTCGTGAGAGCCCTTTCTAGGGGCTTCGAATTTCGCGAAATTGTTGGCAACGAGTTTTTCGGCGTAGAAGGCCCACTGCGACCCGGTCGATTTATGCGGTTCAACCAGTTTGCGCAGGTCTATACACTCGTTGTACCTGTCGGTTTCTGTACGGGGATAAGACACATAGCCGTCATTATACAGTTTCTCCGCATGCATCATTATTACTTTCGCCGACATTTTCAAGCACGACGAGCCTTTGCGTTGCAGAGTCACTGTTGTTAGCGGCAACGGTTTGTACTTGGACACAGGTTTCGTCTCTAGTTTCGTTACTAGAAACGACCCGTTCCCCGATTCCAAGGCGCGCTCGTAGAACATAAGACCTGCTAATTTATCGTAGACGCGGCCTCGTTGCCAATTGAGTTGTACGCGTTTGTCGTTGACTTTTGTAAAGGCGTCGATCGTCCAGAACGGCTCGGGAACGAAGTTTTTGATCCGAAGATACCGTTCTACAATAAACCCAAGAGTCGGAAACTGGCAAGAACCGTACTGAACAGCACGAGAACCTACAATGGCATTGAAATACTGTCGAAACAGCTGCGTTTGCAGCCTGGTTAATGAGAACCCAGACCTTAGATCGAGCTCGCGGCGGGCATTGACAGCAGCTATTTGGTTGAAATCAAGCCGGTGAGGGTCGTTGAAACTGCTGATCATATGCTGGTTCTCGGTGTTGTTGAAAATGGCTCTGTATGTATCGATTCTCGGATTCACTTTCTTGGCAATGTCGTAGATCTCTCCGCCGATATGCTCGCCTTCTCGGTCGCAGTCTGTCCATATATATAATGTATTCGCTTTCCTAGCAAGTTTCTCAATATTGCTTGCGACTTTCTTGCTGTCAGAAGTGATTTGGCACGCAATTGGCGCAGTGAACAGAATCAGCCCGCCCCCGTTGAAATTGTCGTTAGGTGGAGGAAAAGTGATGTCGGTTATATGGCCAGCGGCTGCAGTGACTGTCACCGAACACGATCCCCAGCATGTGGAATTGAACGCAAACTCGTAGTTCCAGATATACTTGCTGTCGCCTTTCTGTTTTCGGACGTTTCCACCGCCCAGAGCCGTCGCGAGCGCTTTTGCAATTGACGGTTTCTCGGTGACGCAGAGCACATACCTTACCATACAATTTTGCGACTAACTGGACCTGGTTGAACTGGTTGAACTGGTTGAACTAGGTAAACTAAGGACGTAACTTGTTTCCTGATTCAACTGTTGATAAAAAGTCACGTGTACTGCTAGTCCACAAGTTATTTTCGTGATTTTGACTGATGGGTAATTTGTAATTTGTAATTTGTACGCGTCCTCATTAACGCGTAAGAGATCTAATTACGTTGCACAGTGACAACAATCTGAACGAGTACGGAGTACAGAGTTTGAAAATACAGAGTAGGCGATACTATTTCCACGAAAACAGAAATACACGAATATCGATAATATAATACATTTGCTGAAATAAATCAGTGCTGTTCATATAATTACCCCACACAAATACCCCACACAAATACCCCACATGAACATCCCACATGAATACTCCATAAGAATACTCCATGTGCTTAACTCCACATGAATACTGTGCTTAACTCCACATACTCAGTGTCACATGCTCAAGACTGCCACAGACCAGTTGAACTTTGTGGCTCTAGAGGTGTACAGGTGTACAGGTGCATAGGTGGAGGTGTATAAGGAGGTGTATAAGGAGGTGTATAGTTAGGTGGAAAGGCTGTCTTGTTAAACAACTGTAATGCTACATATCATTAGAATTAGCGTATACAAAATATCTATGACCCACTGTCCTGTCTAAGCTTTGACTCTCTGGCCAGCAGTGGTTTTGGCGTTGATGCCAGTGGCTTTAGTGGCTTTGGTTGTTCTCTCGGCAATGTCATCAGGATCCTCAATGATCTCGTGGCGCTCCTCGGCAGTGAACTTGCCGGTCTCACGCCTGCGGGAGGTGGCGGGGGTCTCAGTGTTCAAGAAGTAGTCCCAGTGACGGAAAGAAGACGCGAAGTTACCAACGAAGTAGTGGTGGTGGTCGTCGTGGTGGTCAGCACCGGCCCAGACAGGGAGAATGTGACACAGACTGAAGGGGAAGTCGTAGCCAGAGTGCGAGTCAACAGCCTGCACAAGACGGAGCGTGATCCAAAGAGCGACAGTCAGAAGATGCATGTCGGCACCGAGGTACGCAAGAAGAAGAGGAGATCCAACAGTACCAGTACCGGTGAACGCAACCTCGATGGGGTGAGCGTACTCAGCAGTGAGTCCGAAGGGAGCAGCGTACTTGTGGTGCATCTTGTGGACGCGCTTGTAGATGTAGGGGATGTGCAGAGCACGGTGGCCCCAGTAATGCCAGGTGTCCTCCATAAGGAACAGAACAATGAGCTGCCAAGCAATGGTCAGCAGACTGGGGAAGGGAGCCCGGTACCTGAGGTTGAAGATCTTGCACACGTAGTGGAAGCCGAAAATGGGGAAGGCCTCAACAAAGGTGTGGGCAATGAAAACGCTCTTAAGACACTCAATGTACTGCGCTTTGGTGGGAGGGCGGTTGTCCTGGATCTTGTATTTGCGCATGGAAGGCATCGAATCAAGGATCAACCATGGGAGAGATCTGCCGAAGTATACAGCCTCGTGCACAACGAGAAGAAGAATACCTGTGGCCAGAATATCGTTGTTCATGTAGTTGTACCAGTTCTCCCATTTCTGCTCAAGCCAATTCAGGTGAGGAGGGATAACGGTGTCCACAACCTTCTGTACAGTAGCGTTGAGACTCATTTTTTATAAGAGTTATAAAAAAATGGACAATCTAGGTATACAAGATCTGAAGAAAAGAAATTAGAGATCGTACAAACACTGTAATTAAATACTGCCTAATCACGATCATGAAAAATAAACAATTATTAAGCTATACGAGATAGAAACGATTATTAACCGCTTGTGCCACAAATTTAGTGGTTATCCTAGGCACATGTAGGATCTCCTGACAGCCCGATTATTAATTAATACGAGGCAAATACGAGACACCGCCTATTACGGTATTTCGCAATACAGATTACATGAAAGGCTAGATCTAAATCCCTTGCCATTACTGATCGCAGGAATAGGCAATCTATATAAAGAAAGCTTTCTTTTTTTTCCTTTTTTCCTTGATGATTAGGATATAAACTTTAAGTACTAGAAAAACGTAAACTTAAGAACTCAAAGCGTATAGCCGTTGTACCCATTATAGTATTACCGGTATGTAACGGAGCTCGGGGTCTTCTATTCCCCATGCTACGCGTAAATCGAGCTCAACAAATGATTCGCCTATCCCGTGATACTGCAGCGGGCATGTTCACATTCACGTGCATTTTGCATAACCCTGGTCTAGAAAAATTTTAGACAGGACGGATCCCCAGTTTTGTACAGTACTTAACCCTGAAATTTTGTATATTTTCCGGCTACCTTCATCGGCAACCACATGTTTATAATACAACTATCAAGAATCTACACATCTCAACTATCTAAACCTATTCTGATACAAAGGCTAAGCGAGAATTATCAAGATTTTTAGAGCTCACCCCACCATGCATATGATATGCACGGTTATGCATACATCTGTCGAATAATTTGCATGTGATGCAGCAAGGCGACCTTGGAAACCACTGATAAGCACGAGTTTTCATTTACTTACTTGTGATAATACACTATCATTATCTCTAAACTTTGAAAACTGGAAGTCGAAAGCGTTTCCTCATCTTTTTTTACCCCTCCTTCTCCAGTTCGGGAACTGGTCATATTCAAAACGTCGAGAACTCCGACAATCCAAAAATATTAGGTAATCTCCCGACGTCATCTGTATTGCATACTATCTCATGTTCATCTTAGCGAGTCAGAATCATTGTATTTCGAGGACTGCGCCACCTCAATTTATATGAGCAACTGCAGAAAAAACGGCCAAAACATCATTGAACTCACATTCTCATGCATCTTCACATGCTTCTCGTTCTCAATTACGTTTAATTGTATGTGTTACTAACCCTATTCTTCTATTTAGTGCCGATAAGTAAAGGATGAAGTGAGACATGAGGTCACTCCCTAAGGGGTATTCCCGCAGTGATGTAGTTTATAATTTAAAGGCGGTCTGGATGTACCAATTCAATCGGCTGGAGCTAGAGATAGTATACTACAGCGGGTTTCGATAAATCTGTAATTCACTTCACGTTGTTGCCTCTGCATTCCATTCTATAGTGTCAATTGTGGCGGCCAATTACATGCATTATAAAACAATATGACTCAAATTGTATGCGTTCGAACATGCGTGCGGTACACCGATCAGTAGTAAGACCTACGCATGAAGATCTGTGTGACTTTATGTGCTTACAATTTCAGGGATGGTCTGAGACATTGCCATATTCGAAGGCGCCCACAGTGTTGAATTGACTCGATCGCTCAACCACATTTACAGAACCACATCTATAGGACCACATTTACAGAACCACATCTATAGGGCCACATTTATAGGGCCACATTTATAGGGCCACATTTATAAGACCACATTTATAGAACCACATTTATAGAACCACATTTATAGAACCACAGATCGGAATTGAGCGTCGGAGAATAGTGTATTGGAATAGTTCCCTACACAACTGTGGTTATGGCTCTAACGATTTTATGGGTATATTCAGGAATTGTATAGAAATAGACGTCTTTATCAATTCAGCATAGTGTATACCGGCATGGCTACAAACACCTTTTTTTCGGCAACATCCTGTTCGAGTTATAGTCTTACGTACTCAGACACAAAAACTAAAGCAACGCGTTGCCAGCCAGAGAACATCGATCCAGGCGGGCAGTGATCGGCTGATGCGTATCATGTATACTGCCACGGCCACGATGACGTGATATTCCGTGAGATTGCGCCTTATCGGTAACCAGGTAAGATGATGCACCGGTAATACCGGAACAACATAGTTTTTGGTCTAAAAAATATGAAATTCCAATCCAATTCTAATAAAAGAATTGAATTGCGCAACAATTGCACTCTCATCGGGTTCTCTTGCCGGTATAACAGTGTCCATTAGCGCCCTGTGCAGTTTATTACATCACCAGGAGGATAATATATGCAAGATCCGGTATTTCGGTGCCTTACCAGATGTGCACGCAATTATAAATTATAGAACGGGGTATAGAAAAGATTGTTCAATAGATTGTTCAATAGACTGTTCGAAAATATACGTCTAATTGTTTACCTTCTAATAGTCCTTCAGTGCAAACAAAATGCAGAAACAGTGTCGGCCAAAAACAAAGAGATGCATCGGAATCAATGCGTATCGGGAAATATCGGGTGGTGACATATCGGCGGTATATATCGCATGCACGCATGTAAGTAAACAAGCACACAAAAAGAAGAGGTTTATCAACAATTCCTCGACTATTTCATTCCAATTAAATTAATATAGTACTAAAATTGGCATCAACATCGACAAGATCCCACAGCACGTCCAGAGTCTCTAAATCAGCGTTCGGTTCAATAAAGCACCCATAAAAAGCCTGCGCCTATTTAGCTGCAGTGCATGCATGCAAATGACGTTCGCTTATTGATGTTTGATAAACGGTAGATAGTGAACTTATAAGCCTGTATGTAGTGATGACCAATCCTCGTGGCCCTGCATTATCAGTAGCACTGGTAGTGCCCTTACCTAGAATTTCATCAACCGACTAGAACCAAGCTACCTTAACGTGAGAAGCAATACTCCATGGCTACACATGTCGATCCGCAGTACCTCGAGTCTCGAGAGACGCCGCAGCAAATAGATAACTCCAGTGCATGGAAAGACATATTTGCAGGCACTGTAGGCGGTATAGCTCAGGTGCTCAGCGGTCAGCCGTTCGACACCACCAAGGTCCGGCTGCAGTCCGCGCCCGAAGGCACGTATAATGGAGCCATGGATGTTGTGAAACAGCTGGTGAAAAACGAGGGTGTGGCCGGGTTCTATAAGGGCACGCTTACACCTTTAGTCGGGGTCGGTGCGTGTGTCAGTGTCCAGTTCGCAGTCAACGAAGGCATGAAACGGTACTTCGACTCGAAAAACGGCGGTCATTCCTCGTCGCTTTCGTACTCGCAGCTGTATATCAGCGGTGCAATGGCCGGGTTTTTGAACACGTTTCTGGCAAGCCCGATCGAACAGATCCGTATTCGTTTACAAACGCAGACCGCGAACTCTGCAGTCAAGCTCACTGGACCAATCAATGCGATCCAGCAGATTGTCAAGTACGGCGGAATCGGGAACGGATTGTTCCGCGGGTTTGTGCCGTGCCTGATCCGCGAGGTGCATGGAATGGGTGTGTACTTTCTTGCTGCCGAGGCCTGTATCAAGTACGAAATGGAGCATTTCCATAAACTGCGTGCCGAGGTTCCTAGCTGGCACGTCTGTATGTACGGTGGTGTTGCCGGTATCGCGATGTGGGTCAGTTCCTATCCTATTGACGTCATCAAGTCTCGGTTCCAAACCGACGCGCTGAACCCTAAAGACAGGAAATACACCAGTATGTGGCAGTGCTATAAAGTCACTACTGCTAAAGGCACGTCGGCCATTTTCCGCGGGTTCACGCCAACCCTTCTTCGTGCGGTTCCTGTCAACGCTGTGACTTTCCTTGCTTTCGACTATACACGCCGTTTACTCGGTCCGTAGAGGCTTGTGAAACGACCAACAAAAGAGCCGAACAATACTTTGTTTGTGCGCCCAAAAAAGAAACCAGGCGTATTTATTAGTTGTAATTACACATCGTTTTATTAGCCACATTGACGCACCCTCATGCATACTGTGCATACATTGGTGCATACATTGGTGCATACCACAATGCATGTGTTGCATGTAATGCACGTTCGATGCACCTGATAAGTCACGATACAAGTCGCCATGCAAGCCACGACCTGGATGAGATAATAAACTCTCAATCGTGCCACAAAAAGCGGATAGTTCAGAGCTGTAAATTTAAGATATGTTTAAGATATATTTGAAGATATATTTGAATTGGCTACTCTAAACGGCGCAACAAGTACTGGACCTCGACCTCTTTAGTAAACGGAATAACACACTCTTCGTAGATCCTGACCACGGATTCCGGATTGACCTTTCCCTGGGTCTTTTGCGACCATCTGAGGTTAGTATGCGGGTCTAAATTATAGTTTTCGGCCTTTTCTCTGACTCTTTCCAACACTTTCTTCTCTACCTCCGGTTTCGTGATCATGCCGAGGATTCCGTCAGTGTCCTTCGCCTTTATAAGTTCCGACATTTTCTCCTTTTCCTGGCGGAATTTCGCTTCGGCGACGAATTTCCCGAAATGGATCCGGCGCGAAAGAGCTTGTAGAACCTGGATATCGCATAAAGTGCACGATCCGTAGTTCTCAGGCTGTTCATTAGGTCCTGCCGAGATCTGGGGAACGATGTTGGATATGTAGTGCTGCAGAATGTCTTTATTAACACAAACCTCTTTCTGGTAATCGGCCAGAACGGCAGGGTACGCAATATGCGGAAGCAGCGGCTCGGCCAAAGCGTCAGGAAAAAAAGGGTTCTCATCAGGAGCTTCATACCGTCTCAGTTCTGAATGCAGGTGCTCGGTTTCGCGCATCATCCACTCGAGAAAGCTGTACTTGCCTAAAGAGGGGAACGTGCCGTGTTCGTACACCTGCGCAGACCGGTGGAACTGGGCGCGCTCTATCAAATCGAACAGGATAGTGTCTTCCATGCGTATAAGCGCGCCGCGGATGTTTTCAAGACTGAGAACAGTCTCTGGTCGCATATAATCCATGGTGACTTGATGGTGCTCTACGCTTCTGAATTGAGTAAGCACTTGCTTTTAAGTAGACGGCTATTCCCCCACCTTAGGCTAGGTGCTGCTTGCAGATATGACGCTGTTTACAGGGCAGAAACCACGCGAGTGACCTGGGCTAGGTTTATACACCACGCATTGGTTATCTCCAGTAGTCTGTAATGCTCGCTTCAGCAATTGAATTTACCAAGCAAGTGATCCGATCAAGCAGTAAGTACTTGGGTTAACCAGTAATTGAAGTCCTTAGCTACACACGCCTGTTCCTACAGCTTTCCGCCATTCCTCTTTGAGATACATCTTCCCCGCTTTCTTTGTACATATATTTCCGCCTATCCTCTCATTTCTAGTATTATGCACCTATCTACGTCATTCGCTCATTCGCATCTTATCTGCTGTCCCAACCGCTTCCCTACATGCACCACTATTATCTCATCCAGTTATCTTGATGCTGTATTGTCAGATGTCAGCAGATGTGTGTAGCGTTAATTGCAGGTGCCATTGCAGGTGCAATTTAGCGTCGATTGTTAGCGCCTATTGTTAGCGTTAATTGCAGGTGCCATTGGTGTTTGTTTGCTGTATGCTGATCGTATGCTGATTGTATGCTGATTGTATGCTGATCTTTAGTGTTATTTTAGTTGAATTGTTGGTTTATTTTAATTGAATTGTTGGTTTATCTTAATTGAATTGTTGGTTTTTATAATTGAATTGTATGCTGATTGCTAACTAAACTGTTTAGTTGTATGCTATCTCATGTATGCTCTATCATTATGAATCGTTTCTAGAAGGCGGTTCTATCTGTTTAACGTCGGGCCCTCTGATCTTGTCTAAATTGTCTTGTCTTTGTTGAAGAAATTTATCGATTCTGCCCTGTGAAGTATTCCCTGCAAACCGCAGCGTTTTCTCTAAATCGTAAGCGATCTTCTGGTTCATCTTCTCGGTGTTTTGAACGCGCTCGTCTCTGGCACGTGTCATAAACAGGAAATTGAGGATCGTGAACAGAACTGTGCTCACAAGGATGGTTTTCAGTACAAACATCTTGCTTTCGTACATATCCCTCTCGAAATTCTCGCCTGCCTGTTTCTCCCATTTCGCGAACTCGTCGGCGTCCGGACCCTGCCATTGCCCGCCCCTAGTACGCCAATTGTACTCCTGGTACGCTTGGTTGTATGCTGGGTTATATGCATGGTACGAGTTCGGGCCTTGTGGGTTGGGTCCAGGCTGCCGGGTTTGGTTTTCGTACCTAGCGGTCATGTCGTACCTGTTGCGTTTACTGTCGTTCTGCAGGATTTCGTGAGCGGCGACAATGCGTTTGAACTTCTCTGCGTCGCCAGTCGACCCGCGGTCGGGGTGGTACACTTTGACGAACTCGTAGTACAGCACTTTCAGTTTCCGCTTATCAATGCTGGATCCTGGAGTCAGGCCGAATATTTGGTACGGAGAAGGATTGGGGAGAGCTGGGTAGTGCAGAGCTCGTGTGAACACTCTAGCGGCTGAACTGGCGCGGATAACATGAGACCATGCTGGCCTTCCTTGTCTGTGTATCCATTGCACGCCCTGCATTCAATGGGCAATGCGTGTGCTATGCGTGTAGGTGATTAGGTTTGACCTCGAAATTGCTCAGTCAACGTAACCGCACCATGTAAGCCATGTAAGCCGCCCATCGCTACCTAGCACCACCCTAGCACCATTAACACCATCTTAACACTAGCGACATTGCACAACACCTCGCTATAATACAAGTGTATCCACAAATCAACTAATGCAACAATCAATAATCAATAATCAATGCCAATCCACCAATCTGGATAATAGTGTGATGCTATGTTAGTGCCTAAGTATTTGTATCGATACTATAAGGAAAGCATCTACCAAGGTAGGTACCACCATAGGTATATAGGCACCACCATAGGTATATAGGCACCACCATATGCAGTATAGGCACCAGGATAGGTATATGTGGGTTCGTATAGGTACCTGTAGGTACCTGTAGGTAAGTGTGGGTGCTGCTTACTGCATGGCGCCCTAGCCTTAAAGACGTAGGCAGTTTTAAGCATTTAGAGAACACTGCAGTATATACTGTTTTTTCCAGCGTTTACGTCCAAGCAACCTTGAGAAACCGCTAGAAACTAGTTAATCAAGAATCCAGTTACCCACTAGTTCAATATGGGAGCGCAATTATCGACGGTCGCGGCAGCAACCACGACTGTGCCAATTGACGCCTACATCTCCGAGCTCGGCGACTTGGCGTACGCCAGCGATATCGGGAAATCGCGGTTCCTGAAATCGGTGAAAGCCGTGCACCGGGACGGCATGGTCGTCGTCAAAGTGTTCATCAAGCCCGCGTCCTTCCAAATCGATATCAATGGCGTCAGAATGCAGGTCCAGGAACTGTGTGCGCGCCTGCGCAAAGATCTGGGCCCTCTCAACAAATTCCCGAACGTTATCGGGTACAGCCGGATCGTCGAGACCGAGCGTGCAGGCTACCTCGTGCGCCAGTTCATCAAGTACAATCTGTACGACCGGATGTCGACGCGCCCGTTTCTCGACACCACCGAAAAGAAATGGATCGCGTACCAGATTCTGAGGGCGTTACAAACGTGCCACGCCAATAAAATCTGCCACGGCGATATCAAGAGCGAGAATGTGTTAGTAGGCAGTTTCAAGTGGGTCTACCTCGCTGATTTCGCCCCGTTCAAACCCGTAGGCTTGCCAGAGACCGACAGCGCGCAGTTCCTTTATTATTTCGACACCTCACAGCGCAGAGCATGCTATGTCGCTCCTGAACGGTTCAACCCAGAGGTGGTTGAACTGACTCCGGCTCATGATATCTACTCGGCAGGGTGTGTGATCGGCGAGCTGTTTCTAGAAGGGCAGCCGCTTCTGACTCTAGCGGATCTGTTTAAATACAAACGCGGAGAGTACATTCCCAGTTTAGACGGTGTCGACGAAGACGTTCAGGAACTTATTTATTCAATGGTCTCAGTAGACCCCGCAAACCGGCTTTCGGCCGAACAGTATTTACAAAGGTACTCAGGCACTGTCTTTCCTACCCATTTCAACTGTATTTGGGACTTGCTGGAGGTGTTCAGCGGCACGAAATCGTCTCCGCATAATTCCGACGCCATGATCCAGCATTTATGGGACAAGATCGAGAGCGAGTACCTCTACAAAGCGCTGGAATGCACTCCCCGCGACTGCAAGACGCTTCCTACCCAGCTGTTTCCAGTAGTGATCAATCTCCCGCGCAGCAATTGGACGCCTGAGAAACGGCAGACGTGTCCTAACGGCAAGCCTTTAGACCAGTCCGGCGCGAGCATTCTGCTCTCGTTTGTGTGCTCAGCGTTGACATCGACGTCGACATTGAGCGCGCGGCTTAAAGCTTCACAACTGATTCTCGTTCTCAGCGAGTTCGTCACTGACGACATTAAACTCGATGTGTGTTTGCCGTACCTCGTGCATTTACTGAAAGACAACTTCGACGAGATCCGGTCTGCGGCGTTGGCGTTGTTAACGCATTTGCTCTCAATGGTTGATAGGTACTCTAGACTCAATTTGAACGTCTACTCAGCATACCTTCTTCCGCGGCTGCAGCAAGCGATCAACCAGAACAATTCAGTGAGCTTGAAAACAGCGCTGGCGGCTTGCCTGTCGAAACTCACTGAGTATGCTGTGCAGTGTGAAGGCTGGCCGAGCATTGCCGCGTTGATCGGGTCGTCGATCCATTTGCTGCTTACTGACAGCAACACCACCGTCAGAAGAGCCGTTCTGGAGAACGCTGATGGGCTGTGTGCGGTTCTACGCAAACAGGGTACAAACGAGATTGTTCTGTCGCATGTCATTACTTACTTGAATGACAAGAACCTGCTTGTTAGTAAAGACTTCTTTATGTTCATTACCAGGGTCTCGCCGCTGCTCGGGCCTGTGGATTTAGAGCAGTACATTCTGCCGCTGATGATGCAGACGATTTTCGATAACAGAGAAGAACTGGTTGCGGTTGTATTGAAAAGCTTGACTGCGATCGTCAGCCTTGGTCTTTTGAAAATGCGGCTTCTTTTGGGTACAATTATTCCAACATGTGCAAAGTTCCTTATCCATCCTAACGTCTACATCCGGACCCAGACTCTGCTCCTTGTCTCGTCTACAGCGAACCAGTTATCCGACGCTGAAGTGTTCGGGTTGTTAAGACCGATTCTGTCGCCTACGTTTCTGAATAACGAAGTGTATGATTTCAAGGACTACAGCGCCTTGATTTCCGCATTGAAACCGCCGATTAAACCGAAAGTCTATCAACTCGCTTTGAAATGGGCCTCGGAAGCGAAAAACACGACGTTCTGGGCCCAAGACACGGTCCAGCAAACGAGTTTGTCAACCGAGGACAGGCAGTTTTTACAGAAACTGTATGAAGTCGGGTTTAAGGACTCGGATCTGTGGCAGTTGTATGTGTTCAAGTCGTATTTATGGAACCTCAGCGTCATGCATAAATACCACGAACCCAAGCGAGAACTGCACGGCGTCGAAAAGATCCGCGACGTCAAGTGTATCAGTGTCAAGGACGCAAAGAGTATGGAGAATGCTGAACTAGGGCACAGGAACGCTGTTCCTGTCGAGCCAATGCCATTAGAAACAACGAGCCCGCGGAAAATCGTGCAAATTGGGTCTAAATTAGTAGGAACCTCGCTTAGAACGATGTCGGAAACGCTGAAATCCCCAGCAAATGGGTCGAGCATTGCTGGGACCCAGATCAAAATACCCGCTACCGACTTGAAACCGACGGTCTTAGTCGCGTGTTTAAAGGCACACCGTGGCGCTATACAGGTTCTTGCAGTACACAGCAACCAGCGGCTGTTTATAACTGCTGCCGACGACGGGCTGGTCAAATTATGGGACACGACGCTGCTGTTGAAAGGATCGAGCCGGCCAATGGCTTCGTACTCTATAAAAGAGCCTATAACCGCCGGCTCGTTTCTGCTGGACTCGTCGGTGATTGCGATCGGCACAGTTTCTGGGAAAATCAAGTTTTTGAACTGCGTGTTTAAGGGCGTTGATGGGAACTTTGTGTTCGACAGTTTAGTCCAAGTCGACGAGTTCGAACTAGGCAGTTCGCATGCGATTGCATTCCATGCGGTTCCGTCTAAACACTTCGAGCCTGATGCTGATGCTGATTCAGAGAACTGGACGCATACCGAGCCCCGGTCGCAGTTTTCCGCGCATAATTCAGAGACCGAGCCACTTATAAACGCGCTCTATATTCTTGTTGCCGAGAGCAAGATTGTCTACCTGCATTTAAAAAGCCTTAGAATCTCCTACGAATTCGAAGTTCCCGCCGAGTACGGCCCTCTTACCTCGTGGTTATGGGATAAAGACAATTTATGGGTGTTAGTAGGGACGCTTCATGGGATGCTGAACTTGTTCGACACGCGGTTCCGGCTGCGGTTACAGAGCTGGGGGATCGGCGATTTGACGCCGATTGCGGATATCAAGCCGCACCCCGTGAAGCATAAATGGGTATGCATTGCTGGCGGGTTCGAGAAACCGATGATCACAGTCTGGGATTTACAACGGCTCGAGTGCCGCGAGGTGCTGGTTCCGGCGTCTGCTGACACTGAGCTGCCGTCATTAGCTCCGATCATGGAGACGCAGCAGCTGCTAGAACGCCGGTTTGCGTCGTGGGATATCACTAGCACTTTGAACAACCGGTACCATGTCATCAACGCCATTTCGACGCTCCCCATCTCGCAAACCAGCTCTTCTCAACTCGGGTCGTGTCATCTGCTGAGCGGAGGCAGCGACCGCACATTAAGGTGCTGGAACACTGTGAGCCCGCACGAGAGTTTCATTATCAGCGGCCATCCTTCATTAAAAAACAAGAAAGTATACTACACTGGCAAAGTCAGTGCCAGTATGCGCGGAACCTACGAACAGCAGTCTTTAATGAAATGGGACCAGCAGCAGAAACAGTTTGAAGAAGAAGGGAGAAGCCATAACGGGCCGATTTCGCATGTCGCGTACCTACAAACGGGCCCTCAACTCCGCGATATGGCGATCAGCGTTGACGAGGTCGGCGTTATTAGAGTTTTTTCATAACTGTTGAACCGTCTAAGTCCATACTCAATCATGACTATCCATACTCAATCATGCGTGTCCATACTCAATCATGCGTGCCCATATTCGACCATGTAACGTACATACTTATCTTGCAACATAACTATCCATACTTGATCTAATTATTCATGCGTGTGTTCGACACTGCATATCCATGTTCGTCTCTGCATTCACGCATGTTCATCCATGTTCATCCATGTTCATCCATATTCGACCATGTTATCCATGTTCATCCATGTTCATCCATGTAAATACTGACAAGTGTAGATATTGTAAATACGGTTTGTAGTGTAAGGTAGGTACGTATTATTGCGTTATGCTACATGAAGAACAAGTCAAGCAAGTTGTTTTAAAGGCGTTCATTTCTTCTCCTTCTTCTCTTTCTTCTCCTTTTTCTCCTTCTTTTCCTTCTTTTCCTTCTTCTCCTTCTTCTCCTTCTTATCCTTCTTCTCCTTCTTGCTCTTCTTCTCGCCCTCTTCGTCGTCGTGCTTGCGTTTCTTGCTCTTCTCTTTAACCTCCTTTACTTCCTCGACTTCAACGTCCATATCCTCGTCGTCAGAATCGGCGGCAGCTTCAGGAGCGTCGGCGTCGGCATTATACTGGCTAGCGTCTTTGAACTCGGTCTTTGCGTGGTGAGGGTTGTTGGCCTTGATTTTCTGGATATCTCTGCCTTCTAACCCAGCAAGCCTTCTCTCGATCTTATCGCGGTCCTCGACACCGACTGTGGCCGACTCCGGCCTGTCCTCGGCCAGAGCGTCGTAACGCGTGCTGACAGCAGACTTCGCAGCCAGCATTCTCGCGATTTTGCCCTTGTTTTTACCTGTGGCTTGGCCGACAAGCGACGCGTGGTACAGAATACCGTACTTCGGCGTGTCGTGCTTCGTCTTGAGCGCGCGGAAAAGAGCCTTCTCGGCACCCAGAATCTGGATCGTCGAGGCAGGAGCTTTGGCAAGATTGATAATGCTGCCAGAGTGCGCGATCAAACGAGCGCCAATAAGCTCGCCTACTAACGCAGTGAGGTTAGGAGCAATAACGGCCATACGGTTATTGAGGTACCCGCTGAGTTTCTCACGGTACTCCGTCAATTTGACGACCTGGTCAGCGAAGAATCTGATGTTCTTCAGATCCTCTTCCACGATCTCGGTTCCCATTGAGATCTCAGCCGCCGTCTTCAAGCTAGTTTCGACGTCTTCAGGCAGAATAGTGCTGAAATCCGTGGTGCTGGCGTTCGTACGGACGCCCATAAGCAGAATGACCCGGGCGTAGGCGAGGTTGTCAGTAACGATCTTCGTCATTTCAGGGAAGTGCCAGCCGTACCACTCCTTCAAGCGCATAGCGTAGACGTTGATCTCCTTGTCGAGATCGTCGAGCAACGAGATGGCCTGGATGATCATGACGTCGACTTTGTCGGGAGAGAACTTCAGTTTATGTCTGCCGATCGAGTGCGAGAGACCGAGGGCCATTGTGCTGATATCCTTCTCGTTTAGGCCGGGAAGAACACTGGGAAGGTGTTCCCTAACAGCACGCAGAATGTCCAGCGTGTTGTTGTCGCTGACGATCTTCAGCTTCAGCTCAGGGAGCTGGTTGATCGCGGTGCCGAGTTTAGGGTCAGAAACGACAAGCGTCGCCTTCTTCTCCTCCTTCAGCATATCAAGCACGCTCTTCAGCTTGTCGCTGACTTTCGCCTCGATGACGGCATTGATCTCCTGCAGAGCGTCCGACGCGCTCTCGAACTTCTCAAACGCCTTGATTTTGAACTGGTCAGCGACCTGGTCGGCGGTGGCCAGATCGGCCAGCAGCGAGTCGGAGCTGTACAGTTTCTTGTCCTTCGCTTTCAGCAGCGCATATCCAGCCGAGGTCTCGGTGAGAACAAAGGTCATAGCACTCTATTATCCACTTAAAAACCTCTGGTTGAAAAGGTTTTCTTTTTTTCCGTTTGCAATTTGGGAAAGGGGGTTAGTATTAGTCAAAAATTATATAACCACGTGATGCAGAGTATCCTAACGCTCGGATTTTTTTTTAGGCGTTTCCTGCAGTTATATATGTAACTGTCATCTGACACATTGCTTTACCCTGCTGCACCAAACCTCACAAACTGCAGCATAAGCAGGTCAAGCTGCCTCACCAAATGTAGCATGTAAGCTGATCTAGCTGCCTTACCAACTGTAGCTTGAAAGCAGGTCGAGCTGCCTATTTGATGTTGTGTAATGTGTTAATTAGTGGATGTATAGATTTTGCTGCTTGGGTGTGGGTAGGTGTATTGTATATGCATTTATTATCTATACTGTATGCTAGGTTGTACGTTAGACTGTATGCTAAATTGCACGTTAGAATGTATACTATATTGTACGTTAGATTGTATGTATTGTACGTTAGATTGTATGTATTGTATGCTAGACTGTATGTTAGATGTATACTAGATTGTATGTTAGATTGTGCGTTAGATTGTATGTATTGCATACTAGATTGTACGTTTATAGCATCGGATATCCCTCTTCTCTGCCTGTTTCGATCTCCCGACTTCAATAGTCAGAACAAACTCGTCGTCGCACGTATAGCTCCTGCATCTCCGCCATGCGTTTTTGCTAGCGTCGGGTTTCACTGGCGTCTGGATATACTTCAACGTCGGCCAGTCTCTATTCAACGCTTTACGGAGGTACGGCGGACCAGAAGGCGGTAGACGCAGGCTTTTAGTGCTTTGAAGAGCGCCAAACGACATAGCGTTGGACATGCATTTCAGCACCTTGTCGATCTCGTCTAAATCGTTGCTCCAGGCAGCTAGCCTGAAATCGAGCTCGCTGATTCTGGGAATGGACAGGAGCTGCATAACGAGTTTAGAAGTGATTGGTTGGTACAGTTTTATATGGACGCTGACCTGGTCCGGGATCCCTGACCGCGGCAGTCTTGTAAGACTGCTGGCTGCTTCAGCTACTGATTTCACAAGCATTGATTTTCTACTGAACTTTTTGCTCATTCCTTGGGGTGCACACCTCACAAACAGAAACCACGTCTCTAAAGCGTCAGTACGCGCGTTGACAACAGCGTTGAAAAGCTTTACCAAAAGCGATTGCGAGAGCCCGTCTAGTAACTGCGACGTGAACACATGCTCTTCTTCTTCTTTAGCAAGTGTTTCTAGACAAATTTCGCAAAGACTGCGTGGCATCTGCCAGCGCACGCTCACCAAATCAGTCTAGTTTTGTGTGCTGGTAAATTAAATATTAAGCGCTCTTCGTTTGGGTTCGGGTTCAGCTGCAGTCTCTGTACTGGCAGTCGTAGGGGTACCGGGGGTAGGGGTGCTTGGGGTATGGGTAGACCCTCTTGGACCACAAATCACGTCCGCACTGCTTGGACTGCTGGGCCTGCTGGGCCTGCTTAAACTGCTGGGCATGTTAGGCATGCTAGGCATGCTAGGACTAGGGCCTCGTTTATGCGACATTGGCTGCTCGTCTATTTTTCGAGTCTCTAATTGCACTTCGTTTTCGTCACCGTTCTCAATATTGTTTTCGTTATAATTATCGTAATTTCCGTCAGAAACGCTTTCAGAAACGCTTTCAGAAACGCCGTCAGAAACAATTTCAGAAACAACAGTCTCTAAATACGGGAACACATCAATCCCGACCTCTCTCAGATCCGCGATCAATTGCACACCGAAATCCTCGTTTGAGAGGTTTATTTGCGTAAGAACTGTTGAATTGATTTCGGTCACTGTCAAATCCGGTTTCTGAGAAGACAAAAACGTCAAGTTCTTGACCTTTCCTTGTACTTTCAACCGGCTATAGGTCCGTTGAGGGTACCCCCCTAACCACGGAGTGTTGGCGATGTCTAGCCGCACGTCTATATTATCGTCTTTAGTTTCTGGAAAGAAACAGTGTAATACCGTTTCGTTAGTCTCGGTCCTGTCAACTAAACTGAAATCGCCTTGCAGTGTTTTCCGGATTCTGGGCACATACGCCGCCCATTGTGTGCACAAAGGAAGGTACCCCATCTGTTTCACAATCAGCGAGCTCAGAACTTTAGGAGGAGGGGTTGTAGTCTGGTGCACTAGCGAGTAGTACTGGTAGATATGGATGTACCGCGTGATGACCGACTCCTTGTGCCAGTTTATATACGTTCTCGGCTCGCTGAGCGAGACGCAGGAAGCCATTAACGGCGCCGCAAAGTCGCCGAAGAAAAAGAGGTACGGAATAAGCGTTTTCGAAGCTGAATGGTCGGCTTGCAGCAGGGGGTCTAGTAACCGCTGCCGTACTGCGGGCATGTTATGGGTAGGCCAGTACTGGAAAAATGTCACAATCACGCGCAACGCCAGCGTGGACGTCGCATTCAGTTCAGTGGCCCATTCGGTTTCAAGGTACTCGTACACCGCCTTTTCAATAGCCAGAACCACCCGGCCCGACTGCTGGACTAAAGGCATTAACTGAGCAAGCATTGTTGCGAAATCAACGTCAGAGGATTTGCGCGCAGAAGTCAGTTTCAAGTAAAGCGAAGTGCACATTTTAGCATGCTTTATATCCAACCCTTCTGGCGCCACCGATTGGGAGGAACGAGACTCCAAGTCCGGCTGCCTTTGCAAGCCTTTACATATCGACAGCGGGATCTGGGCATTGCGCGCGTTTCCTTGGCCTAATGGAGGAAAGTATATTTGCGCATCGCTTGTTTTCCGCATTTCCTGCAGCAGGTTGCTAATGGACGGCGAATTGTTGCGCTCAATAAAGATATCGCATAAAACATCAACCCGGCTCTGGGTCACAGTATCTTTAGACGTGAGCAGAACTAGCAGTTTACAAAGAGGCTGCGCCGGGATATCTGCGTTTCTCAGATGGTACAAAAGAACCCCGTAATGCTTGGCCAATGCCTTAGGATCGAACTTCCGGATATTGGCAATTAGCCATTGTATGGACTTGATTGCCTCTCTACGAGGCACAACCTGGAGCAGCGCAATAACAGAAAGAAGCTTTTCCACAGGGAACAAATTAGACTTCTGTCTACTCATCGACTCCTGAGATTCGCTCCTTTAAACCCTCAGCGCGAATTGAAAACCAACTGCCTGTACAACGTTTACTAGTCATTGCATAAGGCGCCTCCGTAATATTCTATATGCTTGACTCATTTCTTCATGCTAGCACACATCCCAAGGAGCTATAGTGTAGTCGGTTAGCACGTGAGGTTCTGATTCAATCGGATTTCCTCGAGACCCCGGTTCGATTCCGAGTAGCTCCTTCTTTTTTGCTTTTTTCTTCTTAACTAGACTGCATCTTCAATATCATCTGTATTGAGTTATTTGATCTTTTTTTTCCTTTTTTTCTTCGTTTTCTAATTAATTTTTATTCTTTTAGCTTTTCTGTTTGAATATAGTGCCAGTATTATCCCTAGATCCTGCATGTATGAACAAACTGTACTGGCTGGCTTTACGCACAGTTTTGGGGGGTGGATGTCGATTTTGTTGTCACAAACAGCCTCAATGCATTCGCAATTCTAGTAACGTAAGGTTATTTTACTCAAAACACTTAATTGAGTCCAATATGTATGTATTTAAACCTTGTTCGTGAGGTCGTTAGCAGCATCATTAGGAATGCCTTCTGATCCCTCCAATGCATTCATTTTATATACGAATAACTTTCATTCACTTTTCATTTGTTTGCATTCCTTAGAATACTTGAACCTGTATTTTTCGACCATAAACTATCCATTCAATTACAAGCCATATACGCGTTGATGTGAGATATTCTCATGATACGCGTACTTATACGTTTCAAGATAGCAAAGAACAACACAAGGAGCTATAGTGTAGTCGGTTAGCACGTGAGGTTCTGATTAACTTGGACCTCCTCGAGACCCCGGTTCGATTCCGGGTAGCTCCTCTCTTTTTGTCTTTTTGAGTTTGGAATAATTAAGTAAGTACCGGACCAGCACTTCAGACGGCGACAGCAGTATACATTCACTAGCTGGTATTTCCAGTGGCAATTCCTTTTTTTGTCATAAATTAAACCCAGAGACCAATATCACACAAAACAGTACTACCTAGAGCTTCGTCTGTATCTAATCAAGCAGCTTTTTCCTACTTCCCCGTCCCGAAACCATCAGCCATTACGTTATCTAAGCAGACGCCTCGCCAATCTTAGCGGAGCAGTATATAACCACCAATTCTTCCATAAACCCATCTTGTAGGACCTGCACAAGCACACGCACCAGAATGCTGTCCTGGTTCGGCAAGAGCGGTGGCAAGAAAGACGTTGCCACCGAGACTATAGTTAATCTCCGCGCGCACCTTGAGACGCTGCAGAAGAAAGAGGAGTTCCATGAAACGAAGCGGGCGCAACAGGAGCAGCTTGCGCGGCAGCTTATCACCACAAACAAACTGCAGGCGCGCAATGCACTGCGAAAAGCGAAACGGTTAGAAGAGGAGATCGACAAGCTGCAGAAACAGGCTCTTTCCATCGAGCAGCAGCTGTCGGCGCTAGAGTCGGCTAACCTGAACCGCGAGACAATGAAGTACATGAAACAAGGCTCCGATGCAATGGCGCAAATCAACAAAGGAATGGACGTGGACAAACTCGACGAAAAAATGGACGAAATCAGAGACCAGGTCGCACTGGGCGAAGAGGTTTCAAACGCTATTTCCCAGCCGCTATACGAGACGGACGAGACAGAACTCGAGGCCGAGCTCGAGGATCTCGAACAGAGTGTGCTCAGCGAGCGCATTTCGTCTGTCCAGGCTCCGACTACAGTCCTGCCCGAGGTGCCGAAACAGAAACTGGCGAAACCAGCCAAAGAAGAAGACGAGGAAGAGGCGTTACGGCAACTAGAAGCCGAGATGGCTTTGTGATTCAAATTGTCTGCGTTAATCTACTTGCCTACTTGCCTACTTGCCTACTTGCCTACTTGCCTACTTGCCCACTTGCCTACTTGCCTGGATCCTTGCCAGGCCTTGTAACCCGGCGCCTACCTCGCTTCCGAAGAGTTCAGGCTCTAATTGGACAGTCTGATTCGGTTTACACAGTTTCTTGATCCAGTTTTCTACTTGCTGGCGGAAATACGGCTGCGAAATAAGGCCTCCGGTGTAGACGGCATGCACCTCTGAGTAAGTAGCAGACGTTGACGCGGCCATTCCTACAATTGCGGCTGCAACAAGAGCAGCAGCGCGATCAATTACATATACCGATGCTTCCGATTTGGACGAACCAAGTTCTTCCAGTTCTTTCAGTTCTTTCAGTTCTTTCAGTTCTTGGGCGGTTTCGGCGGTTTCGGCGGTTTCGGCAGCTTGAGAAGCTTCTTTCAAAGCTTCTTCAGTACTGACTTCCTGACCGCATATTCTGCTTACGAGTTTGCCTAAATACAGCCCGCCAACCATCGATTCGAACGGCTGTACATGTTTTTCGTCGTCGAAGCGGGTTATAGGCAAATGCGAGCATGGAAGAATTGCCGGGTTGCCAAGGTACCCGATTTCCGTGTTCAGAAACTGATTCGATCTAATGGCTGTGATATTAACGCCGGTTCCTAACGTCAACGCCAGCGCGCATTTCGTGTCGCTATGGATTCCTGTAATCAAAGACGCCACGCCGTCGTGGGTCACTGAAACCGCTTTGAAATCCGGCTGTAATAGTTTGTTTGCATGCTCGACAACGTCTGTTCCTATAAGCATTGGATTGAACTGTTTCCCGAGCGCGACAATGCGGCCGTTGCGGACAGGGAACGACATGGAAATCGCAATTGGAGTGCTGTGTTTCAGGTACGGCTTGACTTGGGTAATAGCATAGGCTATGAAATCGCCCTCCTGTTTCGCTTCAGTAGAAATCTGTTTACTCACAATTTCTTCATGGTTTATTCCTAACTTGGGAATTGAGTCTTCAGTTCGTGTCTGCACGTCTATATATGTCAGCCTAACCGTCGACCCGCCAATCCCAAGAACCTGGATTGTGCCGGGACTTGTCACTAAATACGGCGATGGGGGCTCGAGAATCATGCATATATCGCTCTCGGGTCTGATCCGGGCTAGTTCCCGGGCTATACAGACCGCCTCTTCAGCTACGTTCGGCATGCTCGTTAAGTGTGGGGCTGTAGTCGTTTAAGCAGTGATGTTTGTTTACTCACCGTACAGCATTATAATGAGTAAGCATTGGTCTACGTATGTATATGTATGCGTGTTTGTATGCGTGTTTGTATGCGTGTTTGTATGTTTATGCGTATTTATTTAACAATTTCAACAATTTCCATGTATGTTCTTATGTGCGTTTATCGGTGTGCGTTTATGGGTATACGTTTATGGGTATACGTTTATGTGCATACGTTTATGTGTATACGTTTATGCTTCTTGTGTTTGTATGCCGTTTGAAGCAGTTGTAAGTGGAACAATGCGGCTATTATGGCTTAGTATGACACTTTGATCGTGCGAAGTCACATGTTCGTCTAGTCTGGATAAGCTTATCAGTTAAATTACTCAAGAATACGCGGGTACGTACGCAGTTATTGACCAAATGAATCCGTTGAAACAACCGTTGAAGGTGGCCCTTTTACAGCTGAAAGTGACTGCCGATAAGGCGCTCAATATCGCCAATGCCGAGAAAAAAATCATTGAAGCTGCTGGAAACGGCGCACAGCTGATCGTTCTTCCTGAATGCTGGAACAGTCCGTACGCAGTAACCGCTTTCCCGCAGTACGCCGAGCCTATTCCTGGCGGCGAAACTTCTACTTTTTTGAAAGACATTGCTCTTAAAACAAAGACGTTTTTGATCGGCGGGTCTTTCCCAGAGTCCGAGAACGGGAAAGTCTATAACACCAGTCTCACATTCAACCCCAAGGGCGATCTGATCGCTAAGCACCGCAAGATGCATTTGTTCGACATTGACGTGCCAAACGGAGTCAGGTTCAAGGAAAGCGATACTCTGACGGCTGGAGACAAAGAGACTTTCATCAATTTAGACGGATTCGGGACAATTGGTTTGGGGATCTGCTACGACATCAGATTCCCGGAATTGGCTATACGTGCAGCCAGACGTGGTGCCTTTGCTATGGTCTACCCTGGCGCCTTCAATATGACTACCGGCCCGGCTCATTGGGAATTGTTAGCCAGGTCACGTGCCGTTGACAACGAGATATACGTACTGCTTGCATCACCGGCTAGGGACACGAGCAGCAGTTACCACGCTTGGGGCCACTCGCTGGTTTCTGATCCTTGGGGGAACTTGCTCTGCGAAGCCGACGAAAAGGAGGGCATTCAGTACGCTGAACTCGATCCTGCTAAAATCGCCGAAGTCAGAACGGCCGTCCCGGTTACGAAACAGCGTCGCTTCGACGTCTACCCAGACGTGAGCAGTGTCTAAATATAATTATACGCGTCGTTGCTGTCACTGCTGTTTTAGGTAACCCCACGTCGCATGTGCGTATGCATGTAAATTCCGTACGTAAGGAACATTACATGCGTCAGTCTATTATGTAAATGACTAATTGAGTACAATTAGCTAAAATTATAACCCTCGCCCGAGAATAAAACCGTTGAAATGGTATTCCATGAACCAACGACGCGCCCTGAAACGTATGTACATGCGACGATGATGGGAATAGGCCACGAGATTGCGATCCGTGTGATATGATGGCATTTATGGTGATACGTCTGGTGATACATACGATGATATATGCACGATGATATGCGTGATGTGTACATAATATTTTGAACGTAACAATGGGTTCGTACATTTAATATGTACGATCTATGATCTATGACGTATGATGTATGACGTACGATCTACGATCCGCTCTCCACAATCCACGATGATATGTGCGCGCACGCGCGTATACATATGTACGCAATAATGCAGACTACATTGTATTCGTGGATAGAAGATAGCAGATCAGATCTAATGCAAAAGTAAGAAGAAATCGCGGCTGCGAATCGCGGCTGCGAATCATCAAGCAGCACTATTCGGCCGTTTGTTGTTGGTGCCCGGTTTGCTCATTTCTCCACTGAACGGACCTTCTTCAGATCCTCCACTGAAATTCGATTCAGCCGATGTTGCAGACTCCGTCGATGTTGCAGACTCTGCTGAAGACGCTGACTCTGCTGACGCTGCTGACTCGCAGCTGTCCTTCCGTTCTTCTAGCGGTTGCGATTCAGGAGGAATTGCTGCGCTTTCCGCGACCCACGTGTTCGAGGGTATAGGAGCTTGCTGCTGCTTGCTCAATTCCGGGTTCTGTGTCGAGTCAAACGATTCTGTAGATGCAGGCGCAGGCTCCATAGGATCCAACGGCCGCTGAGCTTTCTGTTCTTCGAATCCATTCTTCTTTTCGGTATAATCTTCGAAAGCCTGGTATATCCAGTCCATTGAGACGTCGATGAACGGCCCCTGTCGATAAATAGGTTGGTCCAAAGGTTTCCCTGTGCAATAAATAAACCGACAATCCAGACCTCCTTCAGGGACTGAAATGTGAATGACGGAATCATTGCTGTCTATTTCGCTGCCTTCGTTGGGCTTTGTACTGGTCTTGAACTCGACGTAGTCGTTCTTGTGTACTGTTTTCTCTTGCATTGTAGCGGTTCCGTCAAGAACTAATAGGAACGCGTTGCAATCAGGCTCAATTGGGAGGTCGAATAACGTGTTCTGCTCAACTGTGCAGTCGATCATTGTCACCGGCAAAGACTCCAAGGTTTTAGGGCATTTGCAACCGAACATGCTGCCACTCAAGAGCTTGATCTTCACTCCTTTCAGGTGCCCAATTGTGGTTATCTCAGCGCTTCTGACGCTGACCTGGATCGAGTCGACCCGTTTCTGCGGCTCAGGGATGTCGAACAAAACACTGATGCCATGCACATGATTTCGTTTAGTATAATTGGTGAATTTGTTTAATGGGAATAACGTTGGCGAACGGTTTTCGTTGTCGTTCATCTCGCTATTCATGACGTCATTGGAGTTGGGGGTGTGTTCTGGATCGTTAATGCCGTAATTCCCACCTGGGACCCCACCTGGGACCCCGCCTTCGGGAACGGCGTTGGTCATTGCTAATCTTCGTGAATTTTGGTCTGGTTGTTGTTGGCTGGTATTGTAGGTAGTTGCAGGTTCTTGAGGCAGATCGGGTTTAAGCGGAACCTGGGTTTTCAGGGGCCATTTTCGCGGATTGATGCCATTCAAACTGGGCTCGTACGCCTTAGCCGATCGCATCACGCCCTTGCCGGCCATGTCAGATAATACATCACCTGCAGAAATATAAATTTTGTCAAGATGCGAGTATTGCACCTCTAGGCACCCGGAAATAATGTATTGAAGTTTGTGGCCGCCTCTTGAAGGCCGAGTGGGGTACCCAATATGGTTTACCGTGAAATACTCGCACATTACAAAGGGCGGGAGGCATCTGATTGTGCCGTTTCCTATACACCTTCGAACTCTTGATCCAATTCCCTCGCTAGTTTCTCGTATCTTAAGAACCTCTGTGATTTTTCTCATCTTGGCCGTGTCTACAGCAATAGCATCGGGGCTATTACCATTATCTCTCATTTCGTATGTACTGCACATATCGCATTCTTGGGCAATTCAGATAAAACTGAAAACGCAAACGAACTATTGAAGGGACTATGCTTCCCAATTCAACCCCAGATCAGAGTGAATACTTATATACTAAGCCCATTTTTTTTGGCAATCAGGATTCCCTAACATATGCGCGCATGCAAAGAATATAAGGGTTGGGTAACACTAAAGCTGGGACTATGCACCTGATACGTATATCACGCCGCAGGTTCTTTACCGCGATGATCTAGCGGCAAGTTTTCTTAAAAAGAAAAGCAATAGAATTAGTTATCAGGAGCGAATAAATTGCTTTTTCTTTTTACACAAAGTGGTTTTTATCTGTCTATATACAACGTCTATGAGAGGTTGATCTAGTGGAGACGTCAGTATTATCTATATTCGCTCGCGTTCAAATTGGAATAACCTGGGCAAAGGACACATGCATGATGACCAAGAATCAAACAAGTACCGCTCTATACGTTGGCGGAAAAAGGAATAAGTGAGAAGCATGCATAGAAAAGCCCGAACATGTGGCTTACTACTACTATGCAGCGTATATCCTAATCTCAACGAATTAAAACAGCCAGATAAAACATTCTATCAAAACAGTTTCATCTCCTATACTACGATTAAACCAAAAAGAAAAAGAAAAAAAAGAAAAAAGTTATATTAAGTCTGTGTAACTAACCTATGGAAAGAAACTAACATATTTAGGCAGAGGGGGTGTTGATGATCTGGACGAACTCGGGCTTGAGAGAAGCACCACCGACGAGGAAACCGTCGATGTCAGCCTGGGCACCAAGCTCCTTGCTGGTGGCAGCAGAGACGGAACCACCGTAAAGGATCTGGACGGCCTCAGAAACCTGGGCGTTGACGATCTTGGTGAGGACAACACGGATCTCCTTGTGGACATCCTGGGCGTCCTGGGGGGTGGCAGTAAGACCAGTACCAATGGCCCAAACGGGCTCGTAGGCAATGACGACGTTCTTCCAGTCCTCAGGCTTGATGACCTTAGCGAGGGCCTCGAGCTGGGTGGTGTTGACTTCCATGGTCTTGTTAGCCTCACGCTCCTCCTTGAGCTCACCGATGCAGTAGATAACCTTAAGGCCGTTCTCAATAGCGAACTTGGCCTTGTCAGCAATCAAAGCGTCGGTCTCACCGAAGATGTGACGACGCTCGGAGTGACCGAGAACAACCCAGTTGCAGCCGTTGTCCTTGATCATCTCAGGGGAGATCTCACCAGTGAAAGCACCGGAGTTCTTAAGGTAGCAGTTCTCGGCAGCAACCTGAACCTGGGAGCCCTTGGCAGTAGAGGAAGCAAGGTCCAAGTAAGGGGCAGGGACAGCGATGACAACCTCGACGTTCTTGTCAAGCTTAGCATCCTTGAGGTTAGTGACGAGCTTGGTGATCTGCTCCTTAGAGCCGTTCATCTTGAAGTTACCGCCAACGAAAAAAGTACGAGCCATTTTGAAATTTAGTTTATGAGATCCACAAAGTAGTTGCTGATAGCAAGGTCCAGCGGCACATACTTATAATACGTCACCCGTTTGTTATTAATATTTGACTAATCGCTCATATCGCATATGCCGGTTAAACGTGTCGTGTCCACTAAAGCTGCAACGTCCGATGCCCGCTTCAACGTGCGGGATGGGTGACACTGTCTGCACCTGATTTCCCAATTAAGGGTTCTCAAAAAAAAACGAAAGTATGACGTAAATGGAAATAGAACACAAAAGAACATGTGAAGAACGGGTGTAGAAGACCTACAAGTAAACAAAAACAGAATATATCTTTCCATAAATACGTGTTCGTTTATCTACGCTCTACCTGTTTTGTCAATACTAGCCTCGTTTCTACGTTCTTAGTCGGTGCGATTGTGTGTTTTTCCAAGTTGTACATTTCAAGCACTTCACTTGTTTGTGGGGGGCCTGCATATGTATACGTCAGTCGCTAAACCCCATGACTTCTGCCCATACTCTCGTCTACGAGTAGCGTCCAGCAGATCAGACGCATATTAAATTACCAGGTCTGAATTGAAAGTAGTAATAATGAAATTTCGTATCGCTAAAGTCATAATATTAAATAAATAGTATCGGTGTTTACAGTGTGGGAAGTTATGTTTTCAATGCACGTTACGACCAAATGTACCCAAAGTGAATGCAAGAATTGTAAAAAAGGCAAGAAGGTGAAGCAAACTATAAAGAGAGGTTTCTCTTCAGTACGTCCAGTACGTCCAGTACGTTGTTTTTCCCCTTTATAATATCTCTAACCACACATAGAATGCAAATATGGCGGGTTTCTTTTTTGGTTTGTATTTTTTTTGTGATTTTTTGTTTGTTCGTTTCATTTAATGAAAAAAAAAAGGAGGAATTCTGGCATTAATATATTTCTTTTCCAGTCTCAGTCCTCGGTCATTGCTGCCCTAAGGTCGTCTAAATGGAAGACAGCGCCCGAATCCGAGATCGTTGAAGGCATAGTATCGCACGACTGTTGGTTCAATGAATGAATTGAGGACGAGGATCCCATTCTCTGGCGCACGCTCTCAAGTCGACGTGCGATCTTCGTCATTAGCACGCTAACCAGTTGCCTGTCATCGTCTGAGATCGTGTCTTCGGGTTTCTCGGGTTCTAGGAACGCTCTTAACAAGCAGAGTCCAGTTCCGTAGTTCAATTGGCACTGGCTGCCGCATTCGTATAAAGACTGGCTGGCGTTGTACGCTGATGCTGATCCCGAAATAGACGTTGACGACGAGTTCTGTAAAGAGATGTTCGAATTAGTATCAATTGACATCTCCAGTTCGGCTGCTGAGCGCGACAGTTCTAAAGCGCGGTCGAAAAGAAGCCTTTCCACGTTGACTACAGGTATTGGAAGCTCCGAGTCTTCAGAGATATGCGCTAGCAAGTTCTTCTCTATTTCGGCCCTTTCGACACAGTGATTGAATTTATCGCGGATCCATTGAACCAGTGCATTGATCCCAGACGGTACAGTCTTGGCTTCTGACTGGGTCAATCTCGCTTCCCACCAGGCCGAGAGCCGTTGCATGGCTTTGCCCAATATACCCAGAGCCTTTAAATGCAGCGCAAGGGCTTCACTGATTATCTCCATTTGTGTAGCAACGTCTTGAGACTTCACGGAATTGAAGAAGAAGTTAGACGCGCTGGTCATTGGAGAGTGGGGGAATCTAGGAGAACGCCCTGAGTTCGACGAATAGAACGATCCTGGCTGGAGTTGCGGCGGTGCAGGAACTGGAGGAATGTAACTGGGAATAGAGTTCGGTCCAGGAGAAGATCTGGGGATCGATCCATTAGACCCAGAAGCTGCTGTTCCGGATGCTGCTGTTCCGGATGCTGCTGTACCGGATGCTGCTCCAGGGGCTGTTGGGGCTGTTGGGGCTGCTCCAGAAGACGGGGCACTGTTCTGCGGGATACTGCTTTGAGTGTTTGAAGCATTCATGGGTCCTGACGAGGATCTGCCCTGCGTGCTCGAAGCCGCTGTGGCTGGAGTAGCGTACCTCGAGGCTGGTTGTGAAGTAGACGTGTCGATTTTAACGTCGGTTTGTGTCTCCTTCAAAAAGTTCGCGTACTCAGGGCTCAGCACTAACTGGCTGAATTTATACTCTGCGAACACAGTAACAACCTTGCCAATAGTTCCCAACTGCTCTAACTCGTCGTTGATATTTTTCTCGTCTGTCTGCATAGAAGCCTTTGCACTAGAATCTTTCGCGGAGCTGCTGGACTTGGTATTAAACAGCCGAGCTGAGGATCTCAACAGCGCCTGCGCCATGGCGTTAGTCGGGCTTGCGCCATACAGAATCGATGAAAGACGTCTTCTGCGCCCTTTCTTCTCAGAGTTCGAAGAGTGACGACGCGATTGAGGGGGGAGCTGCATATCGTCAGCCAACGAGTTCACTTCGACGCTGCGTTTCTCTATAAACACATACTCGCCTTCGTTGTCGCGAGTGTCTCGTGGGGACCTCGTGTGTTCTGAAGAATCAGGAGACGGCGAAGACGATTCTACGGCTATATCGTTAGAATTCATTGAATGCGCAGACGAATTGAGCGCGCCAATAAACGCGTCCCGTAACGGGTTCTCAATTCTATCTTCGTCTTTCAACAAACCGGCACCTGAACCGTTTCTCAACGCTGTTCGTGACCGGCTTTTCCTTCTTCTACTGCTTCCAGCATCGTTAGCATCGTTAGCATCGTTAGCATCGTTATCGTTATCGTCAGCCTCGTCGTCGCCGTCACTGTGACCATCATCGCCACCCTCTTCATCCTCGTTATTGCCATTGTCGTCGTCGTCATCGTCGTTGTTGTCGTTGCCGTCATTAGCTTGCCTATTTCTGCTCTTCCTTTGGCTCGTAGCAGCTCCATTAGTATACCTAAAGAACTCGGTGAAATCCATTCTCTTTAGCGGGTTCATGATCAGCAGTTTATTGATAACTGTTTTCAGGTCCTTTTCTACTTCAAACGGGAACGTGATCTTGTCTTTGTTCTTCTCAATGTTGCGTATTAGCTCAATATGGTTAGAAGCAAGAAACGGGGGCCTTCCTACAATCATCTCGTACGTGACGGCGCCCACACTCCACAAATCGGCTTTAGCATCGTACTTCTCGTAGTTAAGGATTTCGGGGGCCATGTAGAGCGGCGATCCGCACAACGTCTCTGCCATTGAGGTTGCAGGAAGGACTCGCGCGAACCCGAAATCGGCGAGTTTCAGAACTGGGAGTCTCCAGTTACCGGCGTACCCCAGTTTTTTGAATTCAGTCTTGGACTCTACTGGCGGGCACAAGAGCAGGTTCTGTGGTTTCACGTCTCTATGCACTAAATCGTTCATCCTCAAAAACTCCAGGCAAGAGCCGATTTGAGCGAGAAAATGGCGGACGACCTGCGGATTAAGACCGGGTTCCGGGCTGGGAAACTGCTCGAACATAAGGGCAATGGATTTATGGTGGCGCACGACTTTAGCCCGTTTCCGAATAACGTTTGAAAGATCGCCTATTGAGCAGAACTCCATGATCAGATTATAGTCGTACGGCGTTTGCAAGACATCGTAGAGCTCGACGATGTGCGGGTGTTTCAACTGCTTCATTATTTTCATCTCGCTCTCGAAGTTCTCGAGGATGCGTTTGTCGCGCTTGAGCTGGGCCTTTTTAACGACTTTGACGGCCACAGTGGTGCAGGACTCGAGGGTTCCTGTCTTGACATGGTACTCTGCTCTGTAAACGGTCGCGAAGCTGCCCATTCCTACTCGTTCGTGGGTTATAAACCGTCTGTCGGAGCTAGGAGGCATTTTCATGCCTTCAAACGGGTCAACGCGGGGCTTTCCGGAGTCTGCAGCCTTGGGGGGCTGATCCGGCTCTGTGGTTATGGCATTGACTCTTTCATCGTTGGAAGAAGAGCTGGTATGCACGCTTGTTTCTCTAGACATCCACGTATCGCGAAGAAGCCTGAAGGGCTCGTTGGCTTTAAAACGAGGTTTATAGGTACCAGGCTAAGTAAGAGTCTAGGTGCTAGAACGGTTCTCTGAAATGGCGTCAAATGGTGAAAGTAATCAGGGTCCTTCGATGAATCAATTCTAATAGTTTACAGTGTGCATATGTATAAGAATATGGGGTTTGGTGGTTATGTGGTCCATCAGTCATCGGTAGTGATACCCACCCCTATTATGGTATCATCTTTACTAATGTCACATGAACAATGTGGCGTGCGATTATGAGGCCGTTCTTTAAGTATATGGAGTGAGGGTACCCGCCTGCTGTGGAGACGAGTTGTGCCACATGATGTCTTTGTTGTGCAGGGGGGCTAAAAGTGTGTGCGGGAGATCAGACAATATAACAGGAAGGGTGCAATGGCCACTCAATTCAATTGCAGAATATAAAACATAAAACATGTAGAAAGAATTAGATACAGAAATGGGAAATGCAAAGAAACATAGAGTAAAGAAACATAGAGTAATAGAATAATAGGCATTCTAAAAAAACCCCACAACATAGGTCCAATTGACTTAAAACCCATGTTTACTGACGCATACAGATTGCCTGTCGTTTAGATAATTGCGGCATTGCACAGACCCGATTGCTCATTACAAACAAACAAAGCGGTTCACGCAATCGGGTGAATATGACGCAGTGTAAAGACTCGGGCGGGGGGGCACATGCATATATGTGCATATACGCCACTGCCACTACCCTGGCATCATCGCAGATAAGTCGTTTTGCTTCAGCCAGGTTAGCCCGGGGTCTTTACTTTCGGATTTTGTTTAAGTATCTTGACTCAATTCATGTCAAGCGGTCTAGATTGAGTATTTACTAAACACAGTTATTTGTCTTTCTAATTCTGCCGCTCTTTCGGCGTCTGTTTAAACGATGTTTAAAGCGCTTTACACAATTAAATGTGGTTTGTTATTGTGTTCATAGCGAAGAGAACGTGGGAAGGGGGTTTTATGACTGCGTTTGTTATGTAAGATCGGTACAGTGACGCGACCAGGTCTTGGAAAATGACAGCCTGGTCTTGGCATGTATACGTTTACGTATGTATCTATACATTTATATCTTTATTATCATAGCAAAACAATACCCACCGATTCCATGAACCGTTCAATCAATCATTCAACAATTGAATTGAACAATTGATGCGTTGATGCGTTGATGCGTTGAACTCTGGTTACATGTACCAATCTGGATCAGGCGTAGCCGGTGTAAGCAAATGACGCACGGGCTGAAAGCGGTGGTCTAGACTATAATCCAGGCTTGTTTTGGGCTCTGATTTCGATCGATTCGGAATAATGATAACTGAAATTGCTACTGATTATGTTTATTTTGGTCAAAAATTCCTGTTTCGATGGAATTTCAGTGTATTTCAGTGTACATACACTATTCCTGGTAAAATACGCTTATGGTATTTGATTACCACGCATACCAGATATTTTGTCGCGTTACCCAAGTTCAGAGATGCGTAATATTACACGCTATTAATACACGCTAATTGAGCAGAACAACGCATACTTACTACCTGCACCTGTTTAACCACGCACATTTACAAAACTACTAGAAGGATCAGAAACTGGATTGACAGGTTATGCATGTCTTAACATGCTTTTAATGGGCGCATGTTAGTGCCTACTGAAGTATATGAGTGTCTTAGACCTCAATTAATATCCTGTTCTCAGATCTATCATGCAGAAACTGTTGCGTGCCCGACATGGGCCGGCTCCTCCCTATATGTTTCATAGAGCTTGGTTCGCATGCCGGAACTAGAACGAACGTGTTCAAACGTGTGGATTATTTTGGAACACGGAATACAAATGCCGGAATACAAATTGTGGAACATAAATTGTGGAACATAAATAGGAGAATAGAAGACTACGTAGTATGACCATGTGAAGGTAACGCATTGAAGCATGATTCAGCGCCTGAGCTGACGCACATATGTACGCATCTACCGCATGAGCTGACGCATGATTCCACAGATGGTGCACGCATGGTGCACGCATGAATGCAGAGTGTGCATTGAAAGTAAGCGAGTGTTGCAAAAGCGTTAAAACGTAAAGTGCACGCATCTAATCTCAATCAATGAACTACGCCTATAGTGTAAGTTTCTGTTCCCATTTGTAGTTCCTATTTATAGTTCCTATTTGTAGTCCCAATTGTAGTTTCTATTTGTAGTTCCTATAGTATATTTCGTTAATGCAGCAGTTTGCAGGCGACCTTCGTAAGCATGAGACGGCAGGTTTATCCGCCAAGAGAGAGGGTTTATCCCAGCTCTATGAACAGGGATCTGGATATCGGGTTCGCGTGCTGTATCACACAAACAAAAATCGGCGGGTACATCGGTGTTGGGTTTAAAGACGGCAGCGTTGCGTGTCTGGACAGTGATACTTTCGGTGTTGTTTACCGGTACCGAGCGTGTTCTATGGCGATTCTGGCGCTCAGTTTCAACGAAAAAGGGGATTTCCTTGCTGCAGTTTCTGCCGACATGACTGCGTGTTTGATTGATCTGTCTAAACTAGAAGTTGCAAAAGTCATAGCTTTTGACGCAGTTCCACTCGGCGCGTCGTTTGCGCCTTTCAACGTTTCGAAATTCTGTTATTATAACGATTCCACAGTATTTGAAACAAATTTCGACGGCAGTACCGTGCAATTGGATCTCCAGTCCGAGGAGAACATCACGTACCGCAGCATCCGGTTGTTGCCTGATAACGTCATTGTTGCCGGCACGTCTAACGGCTTCCTGCATTTTATTCAAGAAAACAAAGGCACGAAATCTAAAGAGATCACTAAAAAACTTAATCTAGGCCGGTTTGCAGTGGTTAAAGTACAGTACTTCCCCAATGTCCATATTTTGACCGCGCTGTGTGACAAGTCGATCAAGATCTGTAATTACGGCGACCCCAGACGCCCTGATCCTAATAATCAAGATCAAAAAGACGCGGTCTCGAGCTGCGAAGTCCAGGATTCGGTTTATTTCCGGCATGTGGCTTTCGAATGGAGCTGTACAGAGTTCAGCGACGATGCCGAGAACGTGTTTGTGGCCTCTAAAGGTCTTAATGGGAAACTGCTTCTGTATAATGCGAACGCCAAAATCGATATTCTCGAATTAGAAGACCATAAAGGCGTTATCACGCATATGCTGTACGACGAAGAGCGCTCGATGCTGGTCGGAGTTAGCACGTCAGGGCGCATATATGTATGGACGCCTCCTCGAAGCCACACCGAATGGTCTTACCAGATCCCCGAGTTCAAATACAACGATACTATGGATCTCCATAACAGCACTGTAGACGATTGGTACGTCAAGCTGCCTAAAGTCACTAAACCGCCGCCTAATATTAATTTATTCTCTGCTGAAACCGCCGAAAAGGATTTCATCATTCCGTACCAATTTTGATTGTTCTCTGCTCATCATTATTCCCAGTTCACGCCCATTCTCAATCATGCTCATTCGTGCACAATTCATGCTTATTTCAAGCACAGTTCATGCTCATTCGTGCACAATTCATGCTTATTTCAAGCACAATTCATGCACAGTACGACTGTTCTTGGTACACAGCATGGCACGCTACATGGCACGCTACAAATTACATGCGTCATGGACAGCGTTGCAGCGTTAATACGCAGTGTAGCGTGATAAGGTTATATGGTCGCGGAGGTAGGGGTTGCAAAGCGGGCATGTGCGACAACGATGCGCCGCAGGAGTTGGTTGCAGCAGTTCTAATAGCTTTGGTTCATGCTAAACCCGTGCTTATTTCGCCTGCGTATAACTTCTACGAGACCGAGCAGCAGATCAGCGCTGTGCTCTCGGCTCTCACGCAGAACTGGCAGTCGCACCCATTAACCGTTAAATGCAAGTCCAACACGACTTGGGAGACCGTCAAAGAGGCAATTGAGCAGTGTCCGGCGTACTCTGCAATCCTTATTAAAAACGTCGACAAATTGGGCGCAAGTATCCAGATCCAGATCGCCGAAGAGCTTATGCGTCCTCAAAGCAGTTTATGCCGGGTTCTGCGCAACTCCGCGGTTATTTTCTCGGCGAAGTACCCTGAAAACAATATTGACACTCGCCTGTGCCGGCATATTCTCATGCAGGAGTTTCTAGGCCCAGACGACGACTTTACTTCGGTCGAGCTGCAGCAGCACCATGGATTGAGCGAGGAGATGCTTGTAAAGCTGCGTAAAGATATCCATGATGTGGTTATTGTGCCGGAACTGATCGGGTACATGCAGGACATCCTTGTTTTCGTGAGAAACTACAGGTTTGCGCGCGTAGGAACAAACCCGAACGCGACGCTGCATTTAGAGCTCGTAGTGCGCAGCCTGTGTTTGCTGAGCGGGTCGACGTTCGCCACGCCGGCTCTTATCAAAGACGCTGTAAGGCTAGTTCTGCCGCTGCAGCTGCGGCTCCTGCATTACGCCGACGAGCCTAGTTTGAAACTGGGCGGGGATATCGGCGTCGCCCGCATGCTTCGTAACGAGGTGAACGAGGTTATAGTGATTGAATCGATTTTAAAGGAGATTCCCGTCCCTGTGTGAGCGCCTGTCACATACACGATACCACACAAATAGAGTATGCACACTACATGCGTACTGCATGCTACATGGTACTTACTACATGGTATGTGTTACATGGTACATGCTACATGCTACATGCTACATGCTACATGCTACATGCTACGTGCGTACTCACCACATGGATACTCACTACATGTATACCCACCACATGGATACTCACTACATGCGTACCCACCACATGCGTACCCACTACATGCGTACCCACCACATGCGTACCCACTACATGGATACCTACCTAATGCGTACCCACTACATGGATACCCAAATGCTACATTGATACCCACCACATGATGCAGCCATTGAATCATTACTTCACTGTTTCATTACGCCCTTCTCATTGCCCTTTACTGCACTTCTATGTTAGTGAAATATAGACAAGTACAGGAGCAGGTTTATGGTTATTAGGATTCTGCGTTTTGTTTTAGTTCTTACGGTTGTTATGATTGTTGCAATGGCGGTGATTTTCTAGCAACCGCGGACCGGAATGCGGCATTCAGTTCAGTGCTTTCTAAATGCGTAGGGTCTAGCTGGTCCAGCCTCTTTAGGAACCGTTCGCGGCAGCCTTCGGGGTCGGAGAAGTAGATATTATAGAGTGTGAACAGATTAATGAGGTTCGCGTTCACAAGAGACCCGTTTGCGTTGCGTTCTGTTAATGCTTTAGTCTCGAATTCCGACAGCGCGAGCGAGATCTTGCCTTTATACAAATTCTCGAACTCCGGCACGTTTCCGCCGTTGCTGTCGTCGTCGCAGAATTTGATCAAAGCCTGGATTTCGCCCTTCTTGTCGTCGGCATGCACAACCCACTCGCGCGCCGAGAGCGAGTCGCCGACTACTAGATGCAGTAGGGCAATAACCCGTGCATATAGCGGGTTCTTTGTAGCTTTATAATGAATTTGGCATAACTGGGTGCTTGTTTCGTAGTCTTTCAGCGCAATCAGCGAGGACAGGGCGTAGATCCCGCTTAAAGTAATAAGCTCGAGCCATTTAGTTGCTTCGTTGCTTTCTTGTTCGCTGTTTGTACTCGATTCCGACGCTGTTCGCGCACGCCTGCGTGCTTCAGACGCCATTGCGTAGTACCGCGAAACAGTCGCATGGTTGATGCCTTTCGTCTGCACTGGAACTAACAGCAGCCGCAGCTTGAAACTGGCCAGCAGCGCCTCGCCGTTTAAAGTGGCTTGGAAGTCACTGCTTTCTACTGGGTATAAACACCTCCCGATTTCCTCGGCCGCTTTAAAACCCATATGCAGGAACAGAAGGCTCTGAATGCGAATGTACCATAAATTCAGCGCCAGTTGCGGGCTCTCAATCGCGTCGGGAATAAGCCCGGCAGTCCGGTTGACGACTTCGCTGAAGAAGCCGCGATTGAACGCGTCGAACACGCTCATCTCATTGCTCGTTTCAGAAAGCGCCGGCAGCGGGTCCGGGACCGATGCAATTACTCCTTCGCGATTACAGACAATATCCATTTGTGGTTTATTGCAGGAGCTGTAATTACCCTTTTTACGTAAACGCGATCTAACAGCCCGCGCTATACCTATACCTATACCTATACCTATAGCTACAAAGTTCTACCTATACCTGTACCTATACCTATAGCTACAAAGTTCTACCTATACCTATACCTATACCTATACCTATACCTGTATCTATACCTGTACCTGTATCTATACCTGTACCTGTACCTATACACCTATACCTGTACTCTGTAACACCAATTAACTAAGAGTAGCGCCAAACCGCCGCCACACACTGGGAGTTTACGAATTGTGACTTTTGGACCACGTTTATGTCCATGTGTGTGCATGTGCAGCGGGAATAAACGAGATCAACAATTATATATAACTATCTACAATCATCTACAATTATCCATAAGTACAATAAAGTACAACAATAACAAATACAATTAGGAGGTACATTTCAAGCACAAGCACAATTAGAACAATTAGAACAATCAGAGCAATCAATGCAATCACAAGGCAGCCGCAAGGCAGCCGCAATTATATCAAACAGCAATCCGAGATGCAGACCGTATTTTCTATGTTCCTAGTGGATCTCTTGCTTCTAATCTCACATACAGGCTAAGGGTTAGCCCCACTATGCGCGTTCAGTGTAAGCATGCCCAGAGCAACAAACAGTCTCTAACAGTTCAAGCGGTTTTGAAACTGGGTCGTGCTTTGTGTTACTCAATCCGAATATATCAGCGCCTAGCTTGGATCTACACTGGATCTCTATTTACATATAATCTACTGTTTTCGAACAATTGAGCGGCAATTGCAGAGATCAGTGTTCCTAGACGATATGCGTTCGTATACCTCTTAAGCTTAAGCAGTAAAGAGTCTAGCCAAAGACGTCATACAAAGCAAGTAAAGGGTTTAGCCAAGGACGCAATACACACCGGTTCATCAGTTCAAGAGTTCAATACGAATAAATCACTAATATCTGCTCAGATAAAACAAAAAAGTCTGGTTTCAATGGTTTCAATATATTTGCGTCTTCCCACCCAAGTCACAGCTGCGCTCTGCTGCACCTAGCTGGTCATATTCAGGCCCAGATTAGCCTATCATATTACGCTTATTCTCGCAGTGTTGATAACGCAAGATGCAGGGCAGACTAGACGCATGAAAGCAAGGGCCAGGGGAAGTCTGCAATCTCTAACATGTATATCTAGGGCTGCAATCCGTACATAAACCGGCCAACTGAGTACCGTAATTCCAAGTGCAAACAGAACCGCGCAGAGTTCTTGCATCGAGCGTCAAGCAGACCTCCTACTGGCGACCTCCATAACGCAATCAAGAATTAAGAATCAAAACCAAAACCAAACAGAAACCGTACAATGAGCAATATCGAAGGACCGTTGGTCGTTGAGACTATTGAGCAGCAGCAGCAGATCCTGGACAGGACGAGCGTCGAGCCCGACTCGTTTTACGACAACGAGTCCGCCGTTGAGACCGACAGCCTGCTCGGGATCTCGAAGAACGCTTACCCGAAACGCGTGATGATGCTGTTCGGGGTTATGTGTTTATACCTTCTTTCCGCCCTCTCTACAGCCGCCACTAACCTCGATCTGTACTACAACTACGTGTGCAGCCATTTCGGCGTCGACCGCGACATGTGTATGCGCGACGAGTCGAGCAACCGGACAGTTGCCGATTTCATCGGTATCAACACGAGCATTGTTGCTGCGTTCTCGTTAGTAGTGACCTCGCTGCTCTCAGTGGCCAGCGACAGGATCGGGCGCAAACCGTTCTTCATCTACGCAATGGGAATCAACTGCCTCGCCATTCTGGCCGCGTGGTTCATCTACTTCCGCATGTCCACGAAACCCACGTACTGGGTAATGCTGATTCCCTCGATCATTGACGGGATTGGCGGCGGCGCGCACCTTGTAGAGCTTCTTTGCATCCCGTACATCTCGGACATGGTTCCTGACGCTAAGAACCGCGCGCGGCTGCTTGCGTTCTCTACTGGGTGTTTACTGGCCTCTATCACGATCGGGCCAATGACCGCGAGCTGGATCGTCGAGAAATGGGGTTTAGAACAGCTTTACATCTGTGCAGCCATCGGCGTTGGATCCAGCGCTATTCTGACCAGCCTGTTTCTGCGCGAGAGTTTAAGCCCGTTCCATAAACGGCGCAACTCGGAGTCGGATCTGAGCCTGCACCGCACGTTCATCAGCGTTATCACGTTCAGCGGGCTCCGGGACAAACGCGTCCGAAGAAACGCGCGGGTTCTGTTAGTGTGCACTCTAGTAGTCGCCGAGTACAACTCGAGTTTCTGGCCAGTTCTGATCCTGTACCCCAAGCTGCGGTTCGGGTGGACGGCCATTGAGAGCGGGTACCTTTTGTCGGCGATGTTCGGCACGCGCACGTTCTGGTTCTTGCTCGGGTTCCCGTTTATTTATAAACTCGTGAGCCGGTGGTACACTGTCTACTCTAACCGCATGGACAACGTCGACCGCACGCTGATGATGATAGGGCTCACAATCGGGGTGTTTGGGTCGCTTGCGCTTGGTTGGTCGCAAACGAGCGAGGAGTACTTCGCCAGCGGCGTTCTGGACGCGTGCGCGTCGCTGGGCTCGCCGATCTTTATTTCTGCCCTTATCAAGCATATCCCGTCTACCCAGGTCGGCTCGTTCATGGCCGCTTTCAATATCGTGTTGTCGGTAATGACGATTCTCATCCCGTCGCTGGTCATGCATATGTACAGCGTGACGATCCAGTGGCGGCCGAGCATTACATTCGAGATAACCGCGGCCGTGTTTGCGACTGTTGTCGTGGCCATTGCCTCTTTACGTCTTGACTAGCATCTTATTTATTGCATTCTCCTTATACTACACCTATTGCATGTCGCCATTACATCCTGCCATTGTGCTACCAGTGCGCATTATATGCGACACCGAATCCTCTTCTTGTTCTAGTGCGTTACCATTACATGCGCCATTACATGCGCCATTACATGCGCCATTACATGGTCTATTAGATTCCTATTTCTGAGTATTGTATTTGTTGCCGGTGCATGTTACCATTACATTCATTACCAGATCCTTACCAGATCCCTGTTCTCGTTGATATTGTATATACGCCGTACATTACATGCACTACATGTGTACCCACACATTACATGCTACGCGACGCTTAGTACACTCATTAGCAGAGGCACATACCCTGACCGTCTGACAGTATCTCGTACACTGCAACGGATGCTATGAACTCTGTGTATACGGACAGCCAAGGCCGCAACGCGCTGCACGCACTAGCTGCGCGCGGGCAGACGCGGTTAGTAACGAAAACCATATCCACAGCGTCAAAAGGAGTGCTTGTACAGGGACTCACAGCCAGAGACGCTCACGGCTCGACGCCGCTGCATGTAGCAGCGTGCTGCGGCCATTTGCGCGTGCTGCGGACGTTCTACGACGCGTGTCCAGAAGCTATGGATATCAGGGACGCTCAGGGAAACAGCGTGTGGGACTCGTTATGGCGCTCGAGCTTTACTGAGCCTGAGACACACGAGTTTCTGCGCTCGGTGTGGATCGAGCCTGTTGGAATGCAGTACGACGAGTTTAAAGGGAGCTACGATATTCTGGACTCGGCATTGAGCTCGAACTCGGCGGTTGCTGTTGTGAAAAGCAGTTTTAACCAAACGAAACGCCTTTATGCGAGTATTGGTAAATCGTCGCGCTTTTTCGACTTAAAAGACGTTAATTTTGTGGCTACATCTAATACCCACTCTTTAGCCGTTTCTAATGACAAGTGCTACGTCTGGGGCAAGAACGCGCACAAGGAACTGGGTTTGCCAAACGAGACAGTCGCGGAGCCTACAATGCTTCCTTTTAGGTTCGCAGAGTACGCTTCGAGCGGCGCAAACACGTTCTCCGCTTTAGAAAACGCGTCGATCCGCGAACCGTTAGTTGGCGCGGCCTGTTCTGACGGGTACTCGTGCGTCTACACTTCGCATGTTCTGTACTGCTGGGGCGCGAATAAAGGCCAGATGAAAGGGTTAAAAGAAGAGACTAGTGCTCCGCATGCTGTTTTCAACTCGAATTCGAGTCTGATCAAGTCTGTACTTGCGTGCGAAAGCATGATCGTCGTTCTTCTCGAGTCTGGCAGTTTACAAGCGCTGACTGCGTATAAAACGGCGCAGTGCGATTTCACAGATATCGAGGAAGTCAAAGCGTGCGGCTCGTTTATTGTCACGCTCACAACTAGAGGCAAACTGCTGAGAATGAAGGTCAACACCAAGACAGGCACTATTGACAAACCCACTACTGTGTGGGTCCCGCGGCATTCTAAAGACACCGTCAGTTCTTTCGACGTTTCGGAATCAGGCAATATTGTTGTTGCTACGCGGGCTAATGTGTACAAACTCGCGGACAAACAGCTGACGGAATTGAAGTTTTTAAGAGGTGTTAATTTGTCAACAGTTCTCACCGATCAGTACTTCCGCAGGTTCTGGGGCGTGCACAAAATCACTGCTGCTTTAGAGTACGTCAATTGGCAGAAACGCGGCGCCCTTCCTGCCAGAATCGAGTCGTTGAGCCTCGTTAACAAAACTCCTGGTTCAAGCGTGAGCCCGTTTTTGCCTTATATTAACTGGACTTCGCCAAAGGATTTCACAATAATCACTGATTTCCATCCTGTCAAAGTGCACTCGGCTCTGTTGTTCGCAGTTTGCTCGTCGCTGCGGCCGTTGATGCTGGGGAAGCAGCCGTTGGTGGCCGTTCCAGGTGGGTCTACAGTGTTTAAACATGTTTCTAGCACCACAATTAGTGTTGAGAACTCGTATTTCGACGCCGTTGATGCGTTTATCAACTGTTTGTACGGCGTGGAAACCGAGTTAGTAGGCCCTGCGCTGCACGAACTGCATGCTTTGCAAACGCTAATAACGAAAAACGTCGGGCAAGGTCTTTGGAAAGCCCGAACAGCGAAAATCGGGGGAGATGTTAGTACTGCTGACAATCTGCCCGTGCACAGCTCTGTCTTGGCTTCGGTTTCGCCTGTTTTCCGAGCTTTGTTAACAAGGTGGTCCCCCAACGAGCTTCAGGAAAGACTGTTTCCGAGCCCCGAAACGCGCGAGCGGGTTCTGCAGTTCGTTTATACTAACACACTAACGGGAATCCCGTTCTCGGACCAGCAAGTCTCTTCAGTTTACGAACTGTTCGAGTTATGGCAGACCGCTGACGCGCTGCTTATGCCCGCGCTGTACACGGCCTGCGAGCTCAGGATTTTCGAGACAATCGACTTTAGTAAAGCCTTTTTGTTTCTCAAGCTGTGCGAACTGCACGGGACAACGAAATCGCGGTTCTACGGCGGGATTCTAAGGGTGGTCGCTTATGCAATGCCGTTCTTCGTAACGACATTAGGCGAGCTTTCTTCTGAACTGAACGAGAACATCGAGAAGGTGTTCCAGCAATTACCTGGTACTATTAAACCAGACCAGGATCTCGCTAATGCTTTTGAGGCTCTACGGACCCTGTCTTTAGAACGGAAACCCGAAGTCCAGCAACCACGACGCCGGCCGTCGTCGTCAGCCAGTTTAAACACAAAACCGCGGTTCGAAGAGAAGGCAGCAGTAGTTGAAAACGCAATCAAGGAGACCGAGGACGATGAAGACGATAAGGGCTGGGTCCAAATGCGTAAAAAGACGCGCACAAAAAGCCAGCCTCAACAAGAACATATTCTTATTCGCGCGCCTGTAGCCAGGCAACCTCCGTCCCCTTTCGCCTCTCCTTCCAACGCATCTCCTGGCTCTTCTATCTCTCCTTCCCCCTCTTCTGCCTCTTCTGCCTCTTCTATCTTGGCTGGACCTTCTGGCGCAACCTCGCCTTCTCCTGCCGCGCGCTCTGAAGTCAAATTAAGCCCTCTGGCTTCATTACCGACTCTAGGCGCAAAACAAGCCAAACCGAAGTCTTCGCCTCGACGAAAACAGGGCGGCAAAGAGCAAGTTTTGAGAATCGACGACCCGATTTTGCTAGCCCAGCAGCTCGTGCATGAACCGCCTGCTGCAAGCCCGTGGCGAACCGTTCCTAGAACGAAGAAGTAACAATACATACTTATAATAATACAATACTAAACAAAGCACTCAGGTGCTAAAACCGGATGCATGATTGGGGATCTGTGCATATGCACACGATTCTCGCTTAATCTCATCGGCAGCGATGAAACCTGTTTTCATTGTTCTGCACACTCTTAATCTACCTACTTCTTTTTTTTCATCGGCTTTGTATGCACTGCTTTACTCGTCGGTTAAGCACCATGCATGTAACTGCTGATAAATCCACACTACCCCACACTGCGACGTTGCGCATCTGACATGCACCCACATTGTATGGATGCGTATGTATGGAGAGAATGTATGGAGATAATGTATGGAACCGTACGTTATGGAGAATGTATGGAACCGTACGTTATGGAGAATGTATGGAACCGTATGTACGGAACCGTATGTACGGAAGCGTACACATGTTTATGTGTGTCTGCATGTATTCGATGTATTAGTGTACTTGATGTACGTAGCTATTTGGTGTTTGGTTTCTAGTTTCTAGTTTCTAGTTTCTAGTTTTTGATTATTGGTTATTTAATGTTTGGCTATTTGATGTCTGGCTATTTGATGTTTGGTGTTTGGTTATTTAGTTTTTGGTGTTTGGTGTATTTTGTAGTTCATGTTACATATGTATGTAGCTTACAGGCGTTCAGGGGCGTTCAGGGGCGTTAACAAAGCAAAGCGCGTTTATTTGCCGAAAGCCTCGCTGACCTTGTCCTTGGCCTTCTGGAGGTTGCTGCGCTCAGTATCCTTCTGAATATCCTTGCCGAGCTTGTCAGCGTCGTCAGTGATCCGCTCCTTGGCTCTCTCGAAGATACCCTTGTCAGCGTCGGGCTTGACCTTTTCCTCAACCTTGTCAGAGAAATCCTTTCTTAAATCAGCCATTGTGTGTGTATGTGTGTGTGTTGATTGCTTTTGATGCTATCGATGAAGACTAGAAGTGTGGAAAACGGCCGGCTTATATAGTTTTTTCCCTGTAGCAACGCCGTTAATGAGGCATTGCTTCACCCTAACCTCCTGCATGCATAACGCCTACATATCCCAACGCACAACCGCAACGGTGCGTACCATGCTGCAGTGCCTTGCTCAGGAGGTGCTTACAGCCTGCACCGAACGGCACCGAAAGCCGCAGATCTGTATAGAAGCCCTGGACGTAAATGTATTAATAGGTTAGAAATAAGTTGCAGTTCATTTAAGATAATTTAGGATTTGCTAATGCTACGGCATTTAAGGTGTGCTTGTTTTGCTTTACTCGTCTTCTTTTTGTCTTCCTCGTCTTATTTGTCGTCTTCTTCGTCTTCTTTGTCTTTTTTCGTCTTCTTTACGTATTTTTTAATTCTTCTCTAACGGTTCAAGTTCTCGTAGATCGTTTTCAAGTACTGGCGGTACGAGATCTCGTTCTCAGTGCGGTCCTCGATCAGCTGCGACGAGATCCACAGCTTCAGCATAGGCTCGGACCTGTCGTGCACGATGTAGAGGTTCGGGTAGTACACGGTGTCGTTGCGTGTTCTCGAGGCGTTGATCAGGTTGCGGATACGCAAATTGAGCTCTGACTGTTCGACCACAGGCATCTCGCACTTCCCAGAGGGAACCTGTTCAATAGACTCGACTCCGAACGCGTCGAACAGCAGCTCGCGCACAACATCGACGCCGACCCAGATGAAGATCACCTGCCCGTTGTCGATCATGTAGAGGCCGTACGTGGCAAGCATCTCGCCGGACAAGTTCAGTCTTTGCGGCAGAACAATCTCGCCGAACTCGTCAGGAAGTCCTGCCTCGTCAGGGAGCTCATGCAGGGGGTACATATCCGGGTACAAGAACTTCATCAAGCTCGGGACCGGCAGCGTCTGCAGCAGATCGAGAATATGAACCCGCAGATCCGGCCGGATCTGCTGCTGTTTGCGCAGACCGACGCATTTCTTCAAAGCGTACAAGATCACAGGCAGCAAACACAAGTTCGAGCTGAGCGAGAGTGCGCTCGAAGAGCCGGTATGAGCGTTCAGAACGTCGGATCTGTACGTCTTCAAGATCTCGGCAATCTGGGAGTTGACGTAGTCCTTCGCGGCGTCGATTCCGCCGGAAACGACCTTGTCGGCAGCAGTGTGTGCGTAGTACGTCGCAATAGCCTGCTCGTCCGCGCTCGCGTAGACGTCTGCCAGCTCGGTGCTCACGGGAAGCTGCTGTGTCATTACCCTGATACGGCGCTCGCCGCTGTACGTTGTGTACAAAAACGCGCCTTGGATAACGACGTACGGCTTCTTCAGCGGCTCGTCGATCTGCAGCTCGATCAGGTACGCGTGATGACGCGTTAGAGTGGGGAACGTCATAAGATCGCTGCTCCGGACAAAGAAATGTCCGGAGAACGAGACGGCACGCATCCCGGAAGAACAGCGCGCACGGTACATTCCTTCCATTCCGATTTCCTGGCTCAAATGCACGCTCAGTTCGTGCCGCAGCTTCTCCGTGCCGAGCTCCTTCTCGGCGTTCCATCCGGGGTAGTAGAAAGTCGACCCGCCGGTGAATTTCGGCAGGTTGGACAGCGTCGCGACGTCCTGGTACGAGTTGCCGGCCAAAAACAGGTCGACAGTGACCTGCGCCTTATTACAGTCGACAGCGAAACTCTTATAAAATGTGCCCGACGGAGCATAGATCTGGTGCTCGTTCTTCGTGCCCACGAGTTTAGGATCGTCACGCGGTTGGAGCTTGCCTAATCCAACAGTGGGGAGCGCAGTGTTCACGCAAATGATCTTGCCGCCGCTGTTGTTCATAAGCTTTAATGCGGCTTTTAATCCAGACCCCATCGCATTAGACGAGGCACACGTGTGCGCAAAGTACTCCGGCAAAGTAGTTAAAAACTTCTCGATCGCGGCGCGGTTCTCTTTAAGCTCAACGACTAGCCTGTCGTTCGTAGGAAGGAACGGGTCCTCCAAATCAGTCACAACCAGCATCTTGGGCTCGCTGACAACAGCGGGCTCGTTGTCAGTAGCGAGTTGAGGAGGCGGGATCATAAAGAAGTTCAGCGCGCCGTCCACAAGAATGAACGCGACCCGCGACCGCGCGTTCACGCTCAGAATATCGTCAATCGAGGCCAGAAGCGTCTCGGAAACCGCAGTGAGGATTCCAGAGCTTGTCGCGCCAACGCTCGCGTCCAGAAGGAAGGTATACGTAGGCGGCTGCGGCGACCGCGTAACGTAGTCGTTGTTCGCAACATAGTCCACAATGCCGTAATTCAGCTCCGCCCTGCTCCACCTGTCGAGCGTCGCTTGGGTCGCGCGGTCCCAGTCGAAATTGGGAGGGACGTCGTTCTGCGCGCCGCAGATATTACACGCCCAGCGGTTATCGCCGGACGCGAACTTCACGAACGGGTTGATATACGCGCGGCACCGGCGGCACCGGGCAATGCACATATCGCCGACCAACGGAATCGACTCGTCGGCGTCGTGTAAAGCCATGAACGGGCGCACAACTAGCGCGAGAGGCAGCTTGCTCTTCTTCAGCATAGACCCGCTCGCCGGAACGACGTTCAACGTAGACCGCATGTAGTCGCTGCTCGCTTGCGCATACTCGCTCTTGCACACAGTCTGTTCAATAGGCGTGCCGATCTGGGGAGGAGGGAGATCGAGGTTGTTGATAGGAGGCGGCAACTGTTTAAGCAAATCAACTGACACGAGCTCGTTCATGCGCGCAGACCCGGGGGGCGGTGCGGACATCCCGTACGGCGACGCGAACTGGTAGTTCTGATCGACTTGGTTCACTCCGGCCATTCCTGGCGTCATGCTAGGCGCCATTCCAGGTGCCATTCCAGGCGCCATTCCGGGTGCCATACCGGGCACCATTCCAGGCGTCATGCCACCGGCCATTCCAGGAACGGTGTTAGCGCCCATTCCAGGCGCGTAGGCACCGCCTGCGCCGACATGCAGTTGGTCGAGCTGGTCGCCGAGCTGGTTCGCGGACATGGCGGCGTGGGCCTGGGACGCGGGCACGAATACGCCGCCCATATCAGGATTGCCGGTCTCGTCGAGGCGCGGCGGGGCAACTCCCGTGTCGTACGCAGCGATCTGCTGCTGCGGGTACTGTCTCCGTTTGTGGCTGCTCATGGCGAACGTTACGTGTTCAGGAGCTGGACGTGGTTCGCGCGGCACGTGATGCGGGTTGGGGTGTCATAAATTTACCCTGTGAATTTCGATTTATAAGGTGTGCCGGGCTAAGGCGTGCAAGCTCGCATGCAACGCGTTCGGGCTATAGCGTATAGGCTATGCTATGGCTTGCAACTATGGCTTACAACTATGGCTTATAACTATAGCTTACAACTATGGCTTATAACTATAGCTTACAACTATGGCTTACTGGTTATAGCGTACTAGCTATATCGAGAGGCGTGTCGTGTATGTGTGCGTGCATGTGTAATATGATGTGCGTGCGTAGGTAAGACGCGTATTTAACAAATGGTTAACAGGTGGAAGACAGGTGGCAGAGACTGAGACAGGGGACAAGGGCGGCTTCTAATTAATATAATGCAATGATTATATAGACCGTTGGGTATAACCGGTTGGATATTTACGGATAAATTGGTGAATGGATGGTTAGATGGTTAGATGATTTATTTCGTTTGGTTGGCATTTCCAGTGGATGCATATTTAGCAACACGCAACACACTGCGCAACGCATCCAACGTTCTAAACGGTTCTGCTAGTCGAGGTGTGGGGCTAGCGTGGTGCATGTGCACTGTTGCATATAATTGCTGCCGCAGGGGGCGGGACATGATACTGTTACTAATAGTCTATTTGGAGCGAGCGCTTACGCTTTAAGTGGCACACATACGCTGCTTCAAGCATTAGCATTACCCCAATCAATTAAATGGAGTTCACGAATATCTGGCAGAACGCTGCCGTTTCGCAGCGCTGTGTGCTTGTGCACGGCCAATGCCCTGTTGACGGCGAAGGGTCGGTGGTTATATACTATAAAGACGAGACCTTCCCCGCATTAAGGTTCCCCTTCGGCGGAAGGCGGTTTAAGGCGTTAGTCCCGCTACAGGAAGGCGACAACACCGTCAAGTTCGAGCTCGATGTCCCGAACGCCGAGAAACTGAGCAGCGAGCTGCAAGTGCGGTACATTCCCCCTCCTGAGAACCCTCCTCTGCATTTCTGTTTGCTTGTTGCCAAAGACTCGCCGTACACGTTCCAAACGATGCCGTACAAACAGGAGCGCGAAGGCAACGATCTCGGGACCGCCGTCAAGAAAATGCGGATGGCCTCGTACATGATGTCGGCGTTCACCCAAGAGCAAATGAACCGCAACGGGTGCGGGTTCAGGTCGTTCCATCCGTACGCGGAAAAGGAAGAGGACACGCTGTCCAACAGGGACAACAACCCCGCGTTGACTACTCATATCCATGTCGTCAAAGTAGACAAAACCAAAGCCGAGATCAACGATCCGAACCGCGCACAGCAGAACCACGATGCTAAAGACGCCGGTGCGTTATTCGGGTTCGCTTTTGACGCGCTGAAAGCGTACGGCGGCCCGTTCGCGACCGACGAGTTCGTGCAAGCCGCGTGCATCTACCTCGACACTAACTACGACGCGAAACTCGACCTCATTGAAGGCCACGCCGCGCTCGGCGGTTCGATCGGCAATTTCCGGCTTGCTATTTTCGGCGGGCACGGATTGTGGTCGTGGCCGACGTGCATTGAAGACTTGCCTTTAGCTTGTCTTGACGACACGGTCACCGACAAACGGTATGTCGGCAACGACACTGGCGAGCTCGGGTCGGCATGGGAGGCGATGTCTGTTTCGATGGGCGCGTTCCAGCACGAGGTCGGGCATTTACTGGGCTGTCCGCACGAACCAGAAGGGATTATGTTGTGCGGGTACTCGTTCTTCGAGCGCGCGTTCACGGCTTTAGAGGGCTACTCTAATTGTAATAAACGGGTTGTTTGCCGGTACCCCGACGTCAAAGACGAGCCGTTCTGGTACCGCGCCGACATTGTGCGGTTTTTGAACCATCCTTCGTTCTCGCTTCCTGGCGACAAGAACCGGTTCGTTATTAACGCGGCGAAACCGCTGGTCTTCCCTGTGGAAAACGGGTTCTCGGCGCAGTGTCCTCAAGGTATCTACATGATCGATCTGCAAGTCGGCGAGTTCAGCCGTAAAGTTTTGGAGTACGATCTGCCTACCGAGGTCCAGCTCTCCATTCAGGACGTGCAGGACGCTCTGCCGCAGGAATGGCGGAACAAACCCGTGCACGTGCATGTGCATGCGAAACCGATGGAACAGGTGGATATCGACGATTTAGAGGCGTTTGCCAAGACCGCTAAAGACTCGGGGATCATATACTCGAAGAGTCTAGGAAACGAAGGCGGCGAGCCGGTTTTCGCCACTTTGCCTGAAAACAAACGCGTCACAATGGTCAGGCTGCATTCCGGCGGCGGGCTCGACGGGATCGAGTTCTTTTTCAAGGACCACGACCCGGTGCTACTTGGAAAACGCAATGGGCAGCCCCATGACGTCGAGATCGCCGACGACAACGAGTTCTTGGGAATCAGCGTGCGTACTGGCGCATGGGTCGATGCAGGCGGCGTGTTAACTAAGAACTTCGCCAGCCCGATGTTCGGCGGCTCGGGCGGCTCTTTAGTCAATCTCCTGCCTCCTCACGGCTACCGGTTCGCGGGATTAAGAGGCTGGTCGAGTAACTGGATGGACGGAATCGCTATTGGCTACTGCAAATGAACTCAGTCATATTCATACCATCTATCATCTATCATCTAGCCTTCATCTAGCCTTCATTCCCATCTACCTATCATGTCACATCTATCTTCTACAGCTTCTCCCTCATCTGATGGGGTTCTCTTCTACGTCTAATGCACTTCTATTCCACTTCTAATGCTTTTCTCTTTACTTCCTACTACATAGATCTCTCTTTACTTCCTACTACATCCGATGCTTTTCTCTTCTACATCCTTCTTTTGATGTTTTTCTTTTTCACACCTACATTTTACATCTAATTTTGCTATTTCTTTCCCTGTTTCGATCTACTTCGAAGTATATTCCCCTCTGCCCACTGACGTTTATAGCACTTGCGGCTGCAGCTGCAGCTCATCTACCCTTTGCTTCAGTGCTTGCATAGTGGCTTGCATTATATCTTGCATTATATCCTGAAATATCTCTTGCATATCTCTTGCATATCTTTAAATACACTGTTCTCGCTGCTGTTACTCGGTTCACTTCTTGATCTTTCACCGGTCTCGGCGGTGAATATGTCTCTTAATCCCGTTAATGTCTGCGCGGTTTCCGTTCTAGGTAGTCAGAGGCACTCAATAAATACTAATAAACGAGAAATTCTGCAGTTAAAGCTTTGACGAGTACAGGTGCTGGGAAACCAACATCTCTGTTCGATCTAGATCTCGGAAATACACACCTAAATAAAAAAAAGCTTCTGCAGAGCAAAGAACTCGGTGGAGATGCTATTAAAAGCCTAACTACCCATGCAGATACTCGGTTACCCTCAGGCAGGTGGAACCCTACATATCCTGTCACGAGTTCACATTCAGTAGTGTGACTTTTATTTGGTCTCAAGTTCATACATTCGACGACACCTCGAATACTTGCGAAAAATTTATAACGAGATCTGCAAAAATAAACAGTTTAATGTCCCGGTAAACATTTTGTTTGTTGGAGCTAACATGAGCTCTCCTGCATTCTACCCGTATGTAGGGACTAGACGTCTATATAAGGCCTAGCTATACTATGTACACTTTACCGACTTTACATTACGTAGTTTTGGTCTGACTCTAGATAAGCAGGACTCTAGGTCTAACATGGAGCCCAACGGCGTTTATCGTCCCGAAATATTACATTTCAAACCTTG
>JAJLWC010000054.1:47010-57908 GCA_030674195.1 Starmerella stellata | reverse complement strand
ACGACAGGGGGAACGCCAGTAGAGACAATGGTACCAGTCTCAATAGGGATCTCAGGGTTGGTGTTGTTGCCAGGGTGTGAACTCTTGGGGATAGTCACCGTAGTCTGCTCTGTACTGGTGGTAGTGGTGTCAACAGGAGACGCAGTGGGAACCGCAGTGGGCACACCAGTGGATGCAGTCTCTTCAGGACAGGTAGTGATGGTAAGGGTGGTGGGTTCAGTGATGGTGTAAGTAGTGCTACCCCAGGTGAAGGTGGTGGGCTCAGGGCAGTAGGTAGTGAAGATGGTGGTTTCCAAAGTGGTCGTAACATCACCCTCCTCACACTCGTCAGGACAAGAGGTGACGGTCAGAGTGGTGGGACTGGTGACTGTAAAAGTCTCTCCGCCCCAGGTGAATGTGGTGGGTTCGTCGCAGTAGGTGGTGAAGACAGTTTTGTCGACAGTGACAGTTTGGTCTTCCTCCTCACAACCGTCGGGACAAGACGTAATAGTCAAGGTCGTAGGGCGCGTGACAGTATATGTCTCTCCGCCCCATGTAAACGTCGTAGGCTCGTCACAGTAAGTAGTGAAAACAGTCTCGTCAACAGTCACCGTGGCATCAGGTTGAGTGACCACGGTTGTGGATTTGTCAATGGGACCGGAAGATCCACTGGGGGTGATGGAACTGATAGGAGATGGGTTACCGGGCCCGGGGGCCGTAGTAGTGGTGTTAGTAGTGGTGTATGAGGATACGGAAGCACTGGCCCTTGAAGTGGTAGACCCCGAGGCAGTAGTGTTGGAGGTAGTCGTCTCCGAGGTAGTATCAGAAGCAGTTATGCTAGAGGTAGTTGTCTCTACGGTAGTTGTCTCCGAAGTAGTCGTGCTTGATGTAGTCGTGTTTGATGTAGTCGTTTCCGAGGTAGTCGTTTCCGAAGTCGAAGAAGTTGTGGTGACTGAAGCGGTTGAGGAGGTGGAAGCCGTAGTGAGCGATGAAGAAGTAGTCGAACTTTCACTCGTCGACGTAGCGCTTGTTGTTGTAGCATCAGTTGTGGGTGTAGGAGTAGTGGTAGTCAGCGTGCTCGTTGTAGACGTGGGGGATGCCGCACACAACGACGTCACGGGCTCACCAATGACGCTGTATACATCCGTGTAAAAGAAGAACTGTTCTGCCTGTACAAGAGGGCCACAAAGAAGAGCTGCTTGCAAAAGTGCAGCAAAACCGCTCATCGGTATTTTTTTAAAAGGTTTCGGAACCGCAGAGGTCGGAACCTGGGTATATATGCATTAGATAACCATGATAAAATGTAAGTCTAGGGTTTCAATATATCTGAGATCGAAACCGCCCTATTCTAAAGACCAGCAAAACCTGATTTCGAAGAAGGCTAGCGGCGGAACTGTAAACGTCAAAACTGCACCGTTCCGAGTAATACCCTTGTTTCGGGCTAGTCTAATCTTCTGGATCCACAGGAAACGTTAGTTTGACCTACGTCATTTCCACCTTTGCTCCGCCTTTTTGCTGCGAGTAAAATCTTCTAAACCCTACATATGTATGATGTAGCTGCGGTTTTTAAAAAAACCCATCGAACCCTACATGGGCGGAATGTGGCCTAAATATAGAAATAGAAAATAAAATGCATCGGAACAACCCTGTATGTCTGAAAATCGGAGAGTCAGGGAATACTATGGTCACAGCTGTATTGCACATAACGCATATGTGTATACAATTTTTATTTCTAGGATTTTGCCAAGGATTTGATCTTTTTCCGCCTCTTAAGCACGTGTAGGGGAAGTGAGATATTTGCAGTTGACGGACGATCTCATGATGACTACACTGATTACGTATCCAGGGTTATTGACGATATCGACTCATTGGATGGGTAATGGGGATTTTCAGGTGTTTGAATTTGAGGGATTGAACAATTAAATATTTTAAAACAACTAAAGTACTAGTACAGTGCTTAAGAAATAGGTGGAAATTTGATGGCAGCAATGCGTCCACATTTCAGTATTTCTGTGACATGAGGAAATTGGAGATCCGCTTTCGTCGTCCCTAAGCACGAGTCAGCATGACTTTAGCACAGCATGACTTTAGCACATCCCAGCGCAGTTGGGCAAACTGGTACAATAGCAGCCTGAAATCAATCCAACCTATTTCCAATCGTAGTTTAACTGATACTTTGGTTTCATGTGACAACAAACAAGCATATGGTGCAGTTATTTTGTCCTCATATCCGAAAACCGCCATATCGACCCGTCACCGTAGTGGTGCGCAGTGGGTAGGGGTGTAATCTGCCCGTTTCTTTATATAGCGTTAAAATTCCTGCGATCCATTTTCCTGCATTTACTAGAAGATGATTTTAAATTCCTGGAGTTTCGCTATCTTGGCTTTGGCTCAGGCCTTCGACCCTGACTTGTGGACTCCTTACGATACACAGGTCATCTCAGACATGGTTGCATCCGATTCTTACACTGTCCAAGATGTAGATTACACTCTCAAGCCGTTTGTCATTACGATAATGGGTTTCGGAAATGCTGCAGTTTCCCCAGACGCTATCCAAAAGGTGTTCAGCGTCTATCATAATTATACTGAGGACAATTATATCGAAAGAGTGCATGCTGTGCTAGTCAAGGACTATACGGATAACAGTCCTGTTGTGGGAGCGCGCAGCGATACAACCTTATCTGACGATTCTCGCACTCCAATGTATTTCTTCGGTAGTACTGAATCGTGTGAACCTCGTGGCACACAAGTCGATATGACTGACGGTTTCAACAAATGCGGCACTACAGCCGACGGTAAACAGTGCATGAACCCGGATGGCAATTACGCCTTGTATGGTAACAGCAATAGCGCTGCCACTGGTTACTCCTTCTATGAAGGTTGTGACGATTCCACCACTAATCTTCTCACTATATTCCTTGCACCGAACGTGTTCTCCATTGGAACTTGGGGACAAGTTCATTCCGCAGATCCTTATTTGAATTGCGCTACTGGAGAGCTAAGTGCCGCTGACGGTTGGGGATCCACAGCCTACAACACCCCTTATAACTACCTGAAACCGTACTACGCGAACAGCCAAATCCTTGCCGATGGTACCTACTCCGGCATGGGATACTGCGAGAAAACCTCATCCGGTGATTGTTTCGTGCCAGACTGGTCTTAAAAACAGAGTGCTGATAGTTTTAATGTGCAAGGCCATAAACCGTTTTTTACGTCATAATCGTGCTTCATGTAAGCCCATAAATATATCCAAGTCGTTTCATTTACACCTTACCGACTTCACACTTTGCTTTACGCATATTTAGTCTGACTCTAAACAAGCAACTGGGTCAAACAAATAAAGTGCCGAGATGTGCCTATAAACGGCTACATACACGGACAATTGTGTTATATAGATTGCATATGATCATGTACGATCACACTCAAAAACCGAGAAATCTGCACCACCCGAGGCCAGATACTTTTCCATCACATCAGTCGATATGCCTGTTTTTGTGACGATCAAATGCGCTTTACGTACTACTTTTTCCTTGCCTTTGTGTCACGAAGCAATACATGAAAATGTAATCTGCCCACGTATTGTCATCACCTGGGTGTGCCAAGTCGAACGCTGTGTGTCTTTGCTCGTAGGATGTCGCATACATGCACGTCCACAGCAATAGATAACCTTTAAGGTCTACAAGTCATGAGTAGAGAAGCGTAATACTAATTGGTATCAGAAGAATAATCTACAATATCTAAGCGAGGAAAGCAAGACCAAGAGCAACGGCACCGAGCACGGCACTGTCTCCGACACGGCCAGCAGCATTAACTATGGGAGGAGCCTGAGTGGACTCGGTCGAGGTCTGGACGGGGATATCAGGGTTGGCGGTGCTAGCACCATGAGTGCTCTCAGGAATAGTCAAAGTGGTCTCAACAGATCCAGTAAGAGTAGTGGACTCAGTGGACTCGGTCGACTCAGTACCAGTCACAACGGGAGCCTCACTCTCCTCAGGACATTCGGTAATGGTAAGAGTGGTGGGTTCGGTGACGATGTAAGTGGAGTCACCGTGGGTGAAGGTGGTGGGTTCAGGGCAGTAAGTAGTGAAGATAGTCTCCTCGGCAGTAACAGTAGAATCATCCTCCTCACATTCGTCCGGGCAGGAAGTAATAGTTAAGGTCGTAGGACTAGTCACGGTGAAAGTCTCGCCACCCCAGGTGAAAGTGGTGGGCTCGTCACAGTAAGTGGTGAAGATAGTCTCGTCGACAGTAACGGTAGTGTTGGGCTGAGTAACAAACGTTGTAGGCTTCACGTTGGAACCACTAGGGGCGACAGAACTGCCAGAACCAGAAGTAACACCACTGGAAGTAACAGAGCTGGAAGTAGAAACACTAGAGGGTACAATGCTCGAAGGAATCACAGACGAAATCACAGGAGGGAGAGCATTACTTGTAGAAGATGTGATCTCGGTAGTGGCTGTAGAGTTGATAGCTTCGGTGGTAGTTGTAGAATCAGTAGTGGTCTCAGCAGTGGTCTCAGTGGTAGACTCGGTAGTTGGCTCAGTAGTAGACTCGGTAGTAGACTCGGTAGTAGACTCAGCGGTGGTCTCAGTGGTAGTCTCAGCGGTAGTCGAGGTAGTGGCTTCAGTAGTAGTCGAGGTGGTAGAAGACGTAGTAGACGTAGTCGAGGTTGTAGCGTCAGTGGTCGAAGATGTGGAGGTGGGAGTGGAGGAGGTGGTCGAAGAAGTAGAGGTGGGAGTGGAAGAAGTCGTCGAGGTAGTCGTCGAGGTAGTCGTCGAGGTAGTCGTCGAGGTAGTCGTCGAGGTAGTCGTCGAGGTAGTCGCAATGGAAGTCGTAATGAACTGCGTTTCACATACGAAACTTGTACACTCTCCGGTAAATGCTTCTAAATTACTGCAACTTTGGACGTACTGGTCTTCAATACTGCAACTCACGACACCTGTAACACCGGGAGGATAGTTTGGCGTAGGGTATGTATACGTTGTGGTCTGGCAGGTTGTAGGGGGGACAGTGCTCCAGAACTCTTGTGCACACACGGGCAAATGAGGGAACATATAACACAGGTTTTCCGCACATTCGTACACCATAGGGGTTTCGGTGGGCACATCTTGGGCGGTGGCTAGCGCAAAGAAGAGCGCAATACTGGAAAGCATAAACATGATACCAAAATCCACCACAGAAAGAGGGGATTTTTAAGTGAAAATGAATCTGTGGAGAAACCTAAACCACATGCAGCCCTGCCCTGACACTTACCTTCGAGTCACTGCACATGTTTGCTCAAAAATGATCGTCTACAATCCCATTCAGGCAAAGGACTAGAATCATTTACATGCACATCAATTTTAAAAGCCACCGTTTTAGTCATTTCACCTCAAATCGCAGTAATATTCTAACGTATTATTCGCGCACTCCAACAGATCATTTCCGGATAAGTACAGTATCGTGAAGTTATTTTTACATTACAAATCATTATCCAATTGATTAGAAACCGCTGCGATTGATTAGAAACCGCTGCGGTTTATAAACTTAGGGTAAAAACGTTTGGAACGCTAGAAGTCGTGCGATTAAATCTAGTTGAGCTAGTAATTGTCGGACCAATGAATGCACACGCAAAAATATAACATACTCTACTTAACTATTTAATTGTATCTACTGCGTACGAGTTTACAAACTCATCGTGAATCGGTTCTGACAATTATATATTTGTTGTTGATTTTGTCGATAAAAATAGTACAGAATTCTCATCGACGATCGATTAAATACGAATCGGTGCAATCGGAACAACCAACAGGACCCAAGCCTGTATATGGGATTTAGTAGAAAAGAAGTATATTCCCGTTCGAATTTTGGTGAAATAAAGACACTAAGAGATTTGGACTTTTCGATTAGCTGCTGTGTCCGATGATTGCTCACCGTGACTAATTACACGATGGGTCACCGTGCACGTCCAATCGAAATTAGACAGAGGTGACGTAAGAAGACTGGGCACCGCGGCGGAAGATAACCTAGCACATGGGTAATGTATTTTTATAGTCGATATCTAGCCTAAATCGAGCCGATATATTATGTATAACTTAAGATAATGTTTCCTAATTCGGATAACATGTCAGATACCAATACTATTGAAAGACGCGTCTTGGATTCCATTTTGTGGCTTACATACGAGAATATGTACGAGTCACGTACTGCTGATCATTGGGTCCCATGGCTAAATATGTTATCCAATCGATGACAGGCAATGTGTTGGGCAGTGAATACGACAGGTCCCGATTTCCATAACTCTCTTAAGTATAGATAGGCCTGGTTTAGACAATCTTTTTCGGGAACGCTATTGTTAACTCGTTGTGTTATTTGCATTTGTCATCTCACAACCCTGGCATTCCTTGGTTTACACGAGATATGTCGTCATGTACAGGCATACATGCTATTCGGGTAAGGTTATAATATATATGTTCTGTAAATCTCTATGAGCTCGCAGCTTGCAACGTGTGACTTCGTTTCCTGCTCAATAGCATATGCCTTATAATGCTTTGTCCCTCTCTAGTCTTGAAATCATTGTATTTTTAGCCAAGGTAATACTTGCTTGTGACTAAGGAGCGTTGAGCTGCGAATGCGTCTTGATTTACACAGAACATCCCTGCATATGGCATGATGACGTAAAGAGCGAGCGACGGTTTCGTGGAGAACTTGCATATTGTTGCATATTAGACAAATTGGACTTTTTTATCGTTTAATTGTGAAGTTGCCAACGCAATATATCTTGTGGCCTAGTCAAGATAGAGGAAACTGGATTATACGAGAGATACTAGTCATACTAGTCACCATTTATAGTTGGTTGATCCCAAGTAAAAGGTCAGATCCAATGCAAATTACCTCTTGTCTTTTATTTCCTAGTTTTTCTCCTCCCAGTTTCTATTAAATATTTAAGGTTGTCGATTTAAATATATCTGGTTATTACGACCAGACATTGGAGAACTTATAGTACTGTACATGTTAAATAGCTAACACAACAAACATTACGACAAGAGGAAAGTTCCTCCAAGTAAAGTAAGTGTTTGTCTGGTAAATAAGGGAACTGACGGGAACTGACGGCATCTTTGTAGCCGTATTAAGAAGGTTCTATCATCTCCCGACGTATTTTCTGGAACAGATGATCTCGTACCGCTAATAAGCTGGCGCCATGACACCAGTATTCAGAGGAAAGAAGTTCCTGACATCCCCGACGTTCATCGGGGGGGTTCAGGCGTAATATGAGAATTTCAGGATGCCTTCGATTAGTCCGACCGCAACGACGACTTTCCTAATATCTCCTGGATGCTGCAACATACAAATTCCAAAGGAGACTAGAGCAGTCATTACTACATTTCCGGCAGTCATTAGATACACAGACTTAAAATGTATTATATTGTATTGTATTCTTCTCATTCTTTGTTCGCTAATTAGACTCAATGGAGAAATGCAATGCATGGTCTGGCGCGGTGCATTGGTTCCGGAAGATATCACCATTCAATCACCACATGAAACTTTATTCTGGTCGATCGCTTCGTGATTTTTTCAAGATCTTATTGACCTTCAGACCAACTTAACCGTTCACTTTACGCAGTTTGACGCTACCTGACGGTAGATAAGCAACTCTACTTCTATAAATTAGCATGGCATTCAAACAGCAAGACTATGCCTAATTGATAGGCTGTTTCGTTCGTATTTTAAGACTTCTGTAGCATTATTACAGCTTTATAGATTACATTTAAGATAGGATCTAAAGGGTGAGAATGACTAAACAGAACAACGCCAAACTCGACAACTTTCTGGGCAGTTCCAAAGCATTACCACCATTACTAGGACCGGGCGCACTTTCTTGTGGAGGTAGCGACGTGTAAGATTCAGTAGGTGTCGCAGTTGGAATTGTGAACTCAGTAGAGATATAATCAGATTCAGATGTCGTGCTTGTCGGAGGCTGTATGTCAGGAGGAGCCTGGGTTTCGATCTCTTCATACGAACTGGATTCAGTCTCGGAATTTTCAGGACTAGTCGTTGGAGCAATACCATCGGTAGTTGTTCCAGGGAACGTATAAGTGGTGAATTCCGTGTCTTCTCCAGGAGGCACGAAAGTACTCTCTATCGCAGTATTGGTTAGAGTATAAGTCGTTTCAGAAACAGTCGCAGTGGTGATTTGAGTTTCTTCTCCAGGGGGTACAGGAGTACCTTCTGTCGCACTTTCAATCTCACTATAAGTTGTTCCAGAAACAGTGGGAGTAGTCGACTCCGTGTCAGGGGACCCAGGAGTTACAGGAGTGCTCTCTGTCACAGTTTCAGTTATAACTGTATAGGTAGTTCCGGAAAGGGTCACCGTGGTATACATGGTTTCTTCGCCACCAGAAGGCGCAAGAGTATCCTCTGTCGCAGTCTCAGTATAGGTAGTTCCAGAAACTGTAAGAGTGGTGATCTCGGTTTCTCCTCCGGGAGGAACCGGAGTACCTTCTGTCGCAGTCTCGGTCACAGTATAAGTTGTTCCAGAAACTGTAACAGTCGTCAATTGGGTTTCTCCTCCGGGAGGAACAGGAGTACCGTCTGTCGCAGTCTCTGTTACAGTATAAGTTGTCCCAGAAACAGTGAAAGTTGTTACTTCTTCAGAGGGTAAAGAGGTGGATGCCGTAGGAACGACTGTTTGAGTTTCTTCATGACAATCACTATCCGGACAGGAGGTGATCGTAAAGGTAGTGCTCCTGGTAACAGTGTAAGTGGTTCCAGAAAGGATGATGGTCGTGACATCGTCATCTGCATTTCCTCCAGGAGATGTAGGAGTACCCGTGGTAGGCTCAGTTACAGTATAAGTGGTCCCAGAGAGAGTTACAGTAGTTAAAATCTCACTGGTGCCAGTGGCGGACTCCGTAGGACCAGCCGTTGGAGTCTCTTCATGGCAATCACTGTCTGAACAGGAACTTATCGTATAGGTAGTGCTCCTGGTGACGGTATAAGTTGTTCCAGAAAGAGTAATGGTTGTGACATCGTCATCTGCATTTCCTCCGGGTGACGTAGGAGTACCTGTAGTAGACTCAGTTACAGTGTAAGTTGTTCCAGAAAGGGTTATAGTTGTGACATCAGCATCAGCACTCCCTCCAGGAGGAGTGGGTACAGAATTTGTTGTGCTTTCAGTGATTGTGCTCTTAGTGATTGTGTACGTGGAGCCAGAGACGGTAACCGTTGTGACATCAGCATCAGCGCTTCCTCCAGGAGGATTTGGCACACTGTTCGTCGTGCTCTCAGTGACCGTATCAGTAGGGAAGGTGATAGTAGTGACATCGATACCAGAACTTCCCACAGGCGTAGTTACAGTATTCGAACCACTTCCAGTCATCGTGTAACTCGATCCCATAGAAGGGAGACTTGTTACCTCGGGGTCCGGGTCTACGGTTCCTGGAAGTGTAGGCAAACTGCTCATTGTACTCTTAGTTATAGTAATTGTGGATCCAGAAATAGTTATCGTCGTGGTTAAAGTCGGTTCATATGACGACAGTCTAGGAGTGGACTGAGAAGGGAAACCAGAGAATGATCCAACAGAGCCATATGAACTCGGTACAGGAGCACTGGGATTGACGGGAACACTAGGGTTGACGGACGCACTGGGATTAATGGACGCACTGGGATTAATGGATGCACTAGGGTTGACAGATGCACTAGGATTGACAGAAGCACTAGGGTTGATGGAAGCACTGGGGTTGACAGGCACACTGGGATTCACGGATGCGCTAGGATTGACGGACGCACTGGGATTAGCAGGAGCACTGGGATTGACGGACGCACTAGGGTTAATTGGCGCGACAGAAGGGTTAACAGAAGCACTAGGATTAACAGGCGCAACGCTAGACCCAGCAGAGCCACTGGGATTAATTGGAGCGACGCTAGGATTGACGGATGCACTAGGATTGATGGGAGCACTAGGGTTGACAGGCGCGACGCTAGCCTCAGCGGAACCACTAGGGTTAACAGGTGCACTAGGGTTAACAGGTGCGACGCTAGCCTCAGCGGAACCACTGGGGTTAACAGGAGCGACAGAAGGGTTGACAGAAGCACTAGGATTGACAGAAGCACTGGGATTGACGGGAGCACTGGACTCAACAGGAGCACTAGGGTTAACAGGCGCGACGCTAGCCTCAGCGGAACCACTGGGGTTAACAGGAGCGACAGAAGGGTTGACAGAAGCACTAGGGTTGACAGAAGCACTGGGATTGACGGGAGCACTGGACTCAACAGGAGCACTAGGGTTAACAGGTGCGACGCTAGCTTCAGCGGAGCCACTGGGGTTAACAGGAGCGACAGAAGGGTTGGCAGAAGCACTAGGATTGACGGGTGCACTGGACTCAACAGGAGCACTAGGGTTAACAGGCGCGACGCTAGCCTCAGCGGAACCACTGGGGTTAACAGGAGCGACAGAAGGGTTGACAGAAGCACTAGGATTGACAGAAGCACTGGGATTGACGGGAGCACTGGACTCAACAGGAGCACTAGGGTTAACAGGTGCGACGCTAGCTTCAGCGGAGCCACTGGGGTTAACAGGAGCGACAGAAGGGTTGGCAGAAGCACTAGGGTTGACGGGAGCACTGGACTCAACGGGAACACTAGGGTTAACAGGTGCGACGCTAGCTTCAGCGGAGCCACTGGGGTTAATAGGAGCGACAGAAGGGTTGGCAGAAGCACTAGGATTGACGGGAGCACTGGACTCAACAGGAGCACTAGGGTTAACAGGCGCGACGCTAGCCTCAGCGGAACCACTAGGGTTAACAGGTGCACTAGGGTTAACAGGTGCGACGCTAGCTTCAGCGGAGCCACTAGGGTTAACAGGAGCGACAGAAGGGTTGACAGAAGCACTAGGATTGACGGGAGCACTGGACTCAACAGGAGCACTAGGGTTAACAGGC
>JAJLWC010000054.1:0-46910 GCA_030674195.1 Starmerella stellata | reverse complement strand
CACTAGGGTTAACAGGAGCGACAGAAGGGTTGACAGAAGCACTAGGGTTGACGGGAGCACTGGACTCAACAGGAGCACTAGGGTTAACTGGCGCGACGCTAGGATTAACAGATGCACTAGGATTGATGGGGGCGATAGATTCGGCAGGAGCGCTAGGATTTACAGGCGCAACGCTCGGTTCAACGGAGGCACTGGGGTTGACCGGAGCAGCACTAGGGTTGGCAGGAGCAGCACTAGGATTGACCGGAGCAGCACTAGGATTGACCGGAGCAGCACTAGGGTTGGCAGGAGCAGCACTAGGGTTGGCAGGAGCAGCACTAGGATTGACCGGAGCAGCACTGGGATTGACAGGAGCACTCGGCTGAGGGGCATCGTATAATTCGATTGACGCACCAGGCTGATCGTCTGGAAGCAGAAGAAGATTAAAGGCAGTGGCTTCCATAGCCTCGTCTGCAGAACCGCTTAAGGACGAAGGCGATGCGTTACTGAGTTCCATCGTAGCAGTTTCGACGTACGAGGCGGACTGCGGTAGCTCACTCTGAGCGCCAATTAAAGAAGTTGAGGCTGGCGCTTCGTTACCAGTAGAGGTACTGCTTCCATTACTGTACGAAAACTCTTGAGCTGTCATGGGTTGTCCCAAATAGCCAATGAAGTTAGTGGGTGCAATGATTTCCCTTGGTCGAAGGCCATCGATAGGGCCGCTATCCAGATCAATTGCATACGCAATTGATAGTAGAATCAAACAGTTCATTCAAAGAGTAGTAGTGATTGTGCTGTGTGATGTCAATGAGGGCGAAAACTGCCACTTTAATACACTAGTGCCGATGCACCTTCATGCACCTTCATGCACTTACTAATTGCAGTTTTTATATTGTATTCGGGAATCTAGTAACCCTGCATTTTCGCTTGTTTTGCGCTAAAAACGAGCGAGATTTATTGTACTTGATCAGAACCTTCCTTTCATATAGGTTTTTTTTTATTGGACTACCGAAATTTCTTCTCTACCTCTCTCACTTTTTTTCCTAATTTGAAGCAGCTCTTTGCTTTTTGTGTAGCATTTATTATAGGCTCAAAACCCATCATAAGTGACAACCACCAGGTTGCTCGATTCTCTCACAAAGCCCTTTTCTTATTGGTTTAAAAAAAAGTTATGTGATAACGTCGTTCTCGCGCAGACAGTACTGTGCCTTTCCTTTATGAAATAGAATAAGGTCCAGTTCAACGCATTAAACGGATTGTAAAAAGCTGATGGATACAATTGCATTGTGTGATTCGAACGGTCAAAACAGTTTATTTTCTGCGCCTAATTACTTACCCAACTCATTTCCTTCTTCGTTGAAGCTTGTGTTCATTCTGTGGTTTTTGATGGGGCAGTTATTGGTGGTGAGTAATCATGCATGATAGTACTAAAAATGCTGCATATGTGAGAGAAACTAATGAGGTGTATGCGTTATTGCTGCCAACGAAGGGCTAGGGGTGTAGTGCATTACATGAGTTATCTCGCTTTTATCTCTATGTGGCACAGATCCGGTGCATAATGAAGAGCCGACGCTGCAAAAGATTACTATTAAACCAACGCCACAAGTTTAAAATTTGAAATTGATCTCGACCCAGACGAGTACCGGTCGTGCAACCAATTAATTTTCTTTTAGAGAAGAGAGAGTTGTGCCCAGCTGAGCCCAGCTGTATCTCGGCTAAATAAAAAGACCATGTTACGGAGGAATACGCATGCACCGTGACTAATCAAGCGAGACAATTCGATGCATGAGACATGCGAAACAGTGCCCTAAACAGTGCCCTAAACCAGTCTGTAATGAATTCAACTGTGATACGATCATGGCACAACGGACAAACATGTGCAAAGTTGGTTATTCATTCTCGGCGATTGGCTTCAGTTGGGATCTTTTTTCCATTTTAATTAATTATTTTAATAATTGGACTGTGTATTGGTAGCCTTAAGCGACTTCTCAGCGGTCCGCAGAAGGCTGTATCTCACAAGTTAACGGATTTCTTAGTTCTTTTTGGTGGACTCCTTTCCAATTCTATTTTTGGACTGGTGAGGTTTTCGTGAATACCGGAAGAGGTACCCAAATACGATGAAGTAAAGGTGACGTGTACAACACTGCTGCACGAGAGATCTTAAGAAGAGTCTCTCATCTGTATTAGTCTCATGTTACACAGCAGTGGCCTAGCAAGGTACTTGCGTGTATAAGAATACACATAACACGCGTAGCGAGCAGAGCCCTGTTATTGCTCAGAGAATCGTCCACATTCGAAAGCGGCTGTTAGAATAATGAGACAATAAACAACGAACGAATTAGTACTTGGATAAACATTATATGGTCATTGTTTAAAAATTGTATGAATATTCCAAGCATCAATTGGTCAAATCAGTGTTAAATTCCCAAAATCCCCATTTTTGTTCCATTTTTGTTCCATTTTTGTACCATTTGTGCACCATTTGTGTACCGTTTGTGTCCTCGTAACGCAATCATAAAGAGTACCACGGGGAAATATACAAGGCATCCCTGGTACTCAACTTACAAAAAAAGCAGCAATTTATGAGATTTCTTTTCCAGAATTTTTTTTTTTTGCTTCAATTAGTTCTCTGACCTTACCTTTTATTCTGCTATCCGTTAACTGTCAGAGAAATCTGGAGAAGACAAAGTACCTGTTTTACTAATCAATTTTTTTTTTCCAGACCGCATAGAAATGGATGTTAAAAAAGTAGAAGGCGCGTGCAAAGCACTTAAAAAGTATTTGGCCAAACCGAGTGATAATGACGCTAAAGACCAGCTTTTCGAAGACGATGGCGAATTTGTGTACCTTGCGGTCAAGTCCAAGCGGTATTTCAGCGAGTACAAGAACCTCAAGCCCAAGCTTGTAGCTCTGCCGTCCGGCATTTTCGAGAAGTTCAGCGAGCCCCCCAGAATCTGTATTTTCACTAGAGATCCCCAAAGAGAGTATAAAGACGCTCTTCTTGAAAAGACGCCGATTTCACGATGCATTGGCGTTTCCAAGCTGAAAGGAAAGTTCAAGCCGTTTGAAGCTCGCCGTGCTCTGCGCAGCGACTTTGATTTGTTTTTAGCTGAGAGCGACGTCATTGCCACTCTGCCGAGACTTCTTGGCAAGGCGTTCTACGGAAAATTGGCGTACATCCCCACGCCCATCAATGTGCGTCACAGCAAAGACGGTGTGATCAACTCTGAGGCTGTTGCACACCGTGTTGACAAAGTCCTTAAATCGACTCCTGTGATCTACCCCGCTAGCCACAGCATGATGGTCAGAATAGGCACTACTAAACACAGCAACAAAGAGCTCGCTAAGAACGCCGAAGCCGTTGCTGACTTCATTGGCCTTGACGGGATTGTCGAGATCAGCATCCGTACTAACCAGAGCCCCACTCTTCCCGTTTACTACGCGGACAGAATATACTCAGAGAGCGATATCGGCGAGCATACTGACGACGAGTTCGAGACCGAGGGCATGAAACGCAAGCGTGAAGACGCGCGTTTGGACGAGCTTCTTACCGAGATTGCTGACGAAGAGGATATTCGCGAGTACAACCGCGAGCAAAAGAGACGCCGGAAAAACTTGCACGAGCAGGAGTGATTTATTTACAGTGTATACTATCGAAACATGCTAACCAAACATGCTAACCAAACATGCTAACCAAACATGCTATCGAAACATGCTAACCAAACATGCTATCGAAACATGCTATCGAAACAAGCGTTAGAAGCGTTAGAAGCGTAGCGTTAGAAGCGTTAGAAGTATATAGCTACATACTCAGAGTTCTAAATTGCCCTTAGAGGCCATCTCGACTGCGGCCTCTGCCCAGTCGATGCCGAGGTTATGGTGTTCGTTGAGCAAACCCGCACGCTCGAGCGCTTGTTCCTCGTTAAGGACAGTGAGCAGGCCGAAGATAATAGGTCTCTCGATCTTGAACTGCATGCTCATCAACTCTTTTGAAACCGAGTCTGCAATGTACTCGAAATGCATTGTGTCGCCCTTGATCAGCGTGCCGATCGCAATTGTGGCATGGAAACCCTTGACCTTAGCCGATTTGCGGCCGTTGACGATATTGTGGTGAGCCCAGATCCCGAACGGGAGTTCGTAGCTGCCTGAGACAGCGTCAACAACGATATTACTCTCCTGCACGCCGAGCTCGAGAAGCCGTTTCTTGGCGCCGGCGACGAGGGTGTCGACAATCCGCGCGTTCCAGCGCGCGTGGATAATAAGGATCCTCAAATCTTTAGCCACATCAGTATGCTTGGCTTCTCCCTTTCCTTTGAACTGCATATTTAGTTTAATCGATCTGCGTAACGCGGGGTCTTATAAGTGGCGTATGACTCAACCCTAATGTAACCCAACCGTAATAACCTTAGAACAAGCTAAATACACTAGTACACAAGCACACGTACGCTAAAAACTAAACATACACTAGACAGCATAGATGAACGACATAGATGAACGACATAGATGAACGACATAGATGAACGACATAGATGAACGACATAGATGAACGACATAGATGAACGACATAGATTAACGACATAGATTAACGACATAGATGAACGACATAGATGAACGACATAGATGAACGACATAGATACAACGCATTGGATACAACAATACAACGACAACAATACAACGACAACAATACAACAACAACGATAAAACGACACTGATAAAACGACAGCAACACAGGGCAACAGCACAAATGGATTAGGTTTATTCGATGAACCACACAGATGGATAGGTTATTACATGGACCACACGCATAACGTGTGCTTGCATAAGACGAACCACGCAGATGGATAGGTTATTAAACGGGCCACACGCATAAATGTATGCATAACAGCCAAGTAGTCACGCATGATCCAAAAGTAATGCACTATGCACTATGCACTATGCACTAGTTAATACATAATTGGTCTACCTTTTTGCTATTGAAATAGACGTGTTTAGAGGGAACAAAATGCCCGCTTTCCTTGTTTCCAGAATTTCCGATCACAAGAATCGGTTCTGACAGCTCCTTGGCTACATTGAGCAGCTGGAACCCGGCGCGGTGAGTATACGAGGCCTCATTATAGTCCACAGCAATCAGTTGCGGCTGCTCGCTGTAGAACAGATCCTCTTCGTCGGTTTCTGGAACGTAGTACTTGAAGTACCGCAGATCACAGCCCTGTATAGACCACTCCACTAATGCGTTTCGAGGCATATTAGGAATCACTGCTGTGATCAGCGGCACAGACCCGCAAAAGTTAGTCCATATTTGCTGCACAATTGGCAGGTACTTCGGATCTGTGATGTAGACGACCGCGAGTCTAGGAACCCAATTGTCTTTATTCTCGTGAATCATATTAAGCACACGCACAGCGTTCTGGAAAGCCAGCAACGCCTGGGTCTCGAAATCAGAAGGCAGTTTTAAGGACTGCGGAATAAGCCCGATCTGGCCGGCGGTATAGGAAATGCCTAGAGCCATGCGGCACTGCGAGTACGGACCAATAGACGCCGGGGCCCAGTAACTGAGTCCTTGGACATGGATCCCGCGCGCGCTTTGATCAAGTTGAATGGTGTACACTACTGTCAATTCCACATCATCTTTGATGTCGCATTCTAAGCATGTGCGCGACGGCGGCAGATCGAATTGAAGACCAGCGAACATATTAGCGTACTCTTTATTCAGTTCAGCGAACCGTGACATCGATTTCAGCGCCACAAATATATGGACACACGATTCTATATTAATGCTTTCCAGAAATTCGTGCATTGAACTGAACACTGTAGAATCAATTTGGTCTAATGACCCGGTAAACGTTCTGGATTTCACTGGGCTGGCCAATTGCTGGATTCTAGTGTTGCTAGAACGAAAATCGCCAGAAATTTTATTAGCAGGTTCAATTGAACTAGTTTTCTCGATCAGTTTAGCCGTTTCTAGGTCTAGTAAACTCGGGACTCTAAGCACAGACCTAGTTTCTGGTTTAGGCACGATATTCACATCGAAAAGAAGGTAATAAACATCGTCAGAAGCATGCTGGACGACTTTACATTCGCCGAATTCCAGCTTGTTTTTAAAGAACGGAGCGTCTAAAACAAACGTCTCGTACTCGCCGCCTTCGCCGCACGGATGGATTTCTAACGACAGGATCTCGTCTCTTAACTCGTTTAACGAGCGTTTAAGGTGTTTATCGTTCAATCCCATGCCTGCAACCTTTACTAACCGCGCGTCAATTCCCGAACTGATGATCTCGTCTAGAAGCTCGGTTTGGCTGCGTTGCCACATATAACTCAGAGGTTGCAACCCTGCAAGTTGGCATGCTTTGTCGACGCGTTGCTGCTGGTACGAAGACGCAATGGCGCCAGAACTGACTGCCTCGATATTCAGCTTTGTTTTAATGCTTAGCAGAAACTCTGCTAATTCCTCAACAACAGAATCTTCGTTCTCGCTAATAGTTGCTCGGAAAAGCGGGACTTCAGCGCATTTAGCGAGCTGGTCTACGCTGTTATGGCCTACGGTTTGGTACATATAGCTATCGATCTCCTCGGGACGGCCTTCAGCCGGCCTTAAATTGGCCATCGCCACTAACTCGTGGCCAGCGTTTAAACAGTGTGCGATATTGAAACAGGAATCCTTTCCTCCACTCACTAATGCCACAAACCGCATGCAAACTTAATCAGTCCAGTGAATCTAATCTAGCGATAGCCTTATAGTGTAAGCCTTATGTATAGGCTAGTGTAAGGCTAGTGCTAGCCTAGTGTAAGCCTTATGTACAGACTAGTGTTAGGCCAGTGTTAGCCTTATAGTGTGTCGGGGGCAGGGAGATGTTTGGTAGGGGCAGTTAAGGCGGATGTGTGGTTTTACTAATCACTAGGCACAATGATCAGACGGAAGATCATGAAATTCGCTCCTAAGGAGCACGACGATAAGAAAGTCAAGAAAACGCTGGAGAAACACAACGTCCCGACGTTCGAAGGACATGAACCCAGCAAGTTCGGGGCGTTCAAAAGCACGGCTAAAGATATAACCGCCCGTAACCGCAAACCGCTCACTACGCCCGACGGCGGACGCATTGCCCCAGCCGACAAAACGTTTCAATGGCAACAGAACGCTATTTACGGTGGCGGAACAGGTTCTGGTAGCGGCGGCGGCGGCGGAAGCAAGTCTAACCCTTATGCGGTGGCCCAACCCGAAGGCAACCCCTATGCCAGAAACGCGGCAACCAACGCCAACGTCTACAGCAAGAGCAGCAGCCAGTCCAGCGGGTACTCGCAACCCAGTTCAGGCTCGAATTCTAACCCTTATGCTAGCATTTCCACACCCTCTCCTCAGCCGTCATTAACACCATCTCAACGCAGCTCAGCCGAGCCATTGAGTGGCGGTAGCGACCTCCAACAAGGATACAGCGCTAGACCGTCTATATCGTCAAGCAGGAGCCAAGTCCCTGGTTTAGACGACGACTTGAACCAGACTAGTTTCGATACACGCAGTATCCGGGACAGCGAGCCTGTAGTGGCCCAGCACAGCAGCCGGAGCCGGAATTACGGGCGCGGCGAGTACGGAAACAGCGATACTGGCGCAACAAATGTTTACGGCGCTCCTAACCTCGCCGAACCCGAGTTCGAAGACGAGTTGGGCGCAGCTCCTACTCTTTCTAACGAGCCTGTCCTTCCTTCTGGACCTCAAGAGCCCCAATTTGCATCCTTTGCTCCTCAATCAGGATCTCAATCAGGATTTCAATCCGGACCTCAATCAAGAGCTCAATCAGGACTTCAATCAGGACTTCAATCAGGACCCCAGACAGCCGCGGCCTTTACCCGCGGAGGCGTTCCTCTCAGTCGCACAGTCACGTCGCAAAGCACTGCATCCGTGCAAGACGCGCGCCGAGAACTCTTTGGCGCAGCCCCTCATCTCAGCGAAGAGCCTACTTCCGAGTTCGACGAGCTGAACCGCACGCACACCGAACTCGAGCCTATCAACATGCTCGACACGAAATTCGTGCCTACAATCCAAGAACAGGACGAACTAAACGCCCTGCCGTCGGAATTAGAAGCCGGCGGGGAGCAGCAGTACACCGGGTACTCGCAGCCAACGCTGTTCGAGGACAGCGAGGACGAGGATGTGGACTATGTAAAGCGCGAAATCAAGCAAACGAAGCAGGAAAGCGTCGAGTCTACACGCCGAGCCCTTCAAATTGCTTCAGAAAGCGAGCTGAGTGGTAGGAATACATTAGGAATGCTCGGCGACCAAGGCGAGCGGCTTGGATTCGCGGCTAAAACCGTGCAATTGGGCAACGTCCAGTCGCGCGTAGCTGCTGAAAACGCCGAGGAATTACAACGACTGAATAGGTCGATTTTCATTCCTAATATCCCGAACCCGTTCAACAGCCGTCGCAGAAACCAGATGAAGGAGCAGAAACTGAAAGGCCAGAAGGAGTACGACGAGAGAGAGCAAATGGCGTTGCTCGAACAGCAGCGCGAGACCGAGCAAAGAGTCAATGACGGCCTTAACGCTTCGGGAACTGGGTACTCTGACACCGCGTTACGGGCCCGGCAGCGGATCAACCACGAGAACCCGGCGCGGCAGATGTACCAATTCGAAGCCGATAGTGAAGACGAAGAGCTGGAAGACGAATTAGAACAGAATTTGGACGGGATTTCCGACGCTGCAAAACGCCTGCATAACTTGTCATTGAAAATCAACGACGAAGTCACTGCCCAGAACAATAGAATGGAGGGCATGGGCGATCGTGTTGACGATCTCGATCATAAACTGCATCGCACGACAGCTAAAATGTCTACCCTTTATTAACATGTACTTACCAACATGGTCCACATTCAACCCGTGCCCTACAAGGCTAGGGCCGAACTGCAGTACCACAAGCACTACAAGTACCACAAGTACCATACCACAAGTATCATTATCATTTCGTAACATATCATAACATATCATAACATATCATAACTATTATACCATATCATTTCCAGAAGATGAGTATACAATTCTTTTTACGTATAGTTATTGAACGATGTCCATATGTACCTACAACAGATTCAGCCAATCTAAGCCTGGGGCGAGGGCTGGATCTGGGCCTGTTCCTGGGCCTTCATCATGAGCTGCTGCTGCTGCTCAAAGACCTCTTCAGAACCAGCCTCGATCTGTAACCCGAGACCGACCTTAGCAGTCTTCTGAACGTGGTCGATTTCACCAGCGAACGAGAGAGCGAGAATAGGAAGAACTTGACGCTCGACAAGGCACGCCACCTTACCCTGAGAATCGATCTTACCACGGAAAATGCTCTGGCGGAATTCGTACTTAGCGCCGATCGAGGTAGTACCGTCGAAAAGCTTGCCCGTACCCAGAAGCATAGCATTAGGGTCAGGGCCCATCTCGGTCTCGACACCGGCTTCGACCTTATCGGCGATCTTCTTGTAGAAGGAGAAGACGGTCTGGCCGGATCCACGCGTTTGCATAGACGCGATGTAGCTAGGAGCAGTGTAGCGAGCGAAGTAGCTCGTGCTCACATCACAAGGGACCTCGGGGTTGGCAGGAAGCGAGTAAAGGATCTCTAAACCCAGGGCAAGTCTCTTAGTCACAGACTGCATAAGCGAGCCGGTATAAACACCCGAAAGGGTACCGCTGGAAACACTGGGGTTCAAAGCGCGCAGAGTGAGCGCGAAATCAGGGCCCAGAAAGTCGTGCTCGAGCTGGACAAGAGCAGCAGGCTGGGAATCGCCGAGCTGGAACTGGGCACGCGAAGTATGCGCAGCGTTCCACACGCGCTGGGCACGGCCAGTGAGCGACAAATCAGACTCAACATTTCCCTGCATCATGAACCCGTCAGTGGCAAAGACCGAGGAGAACGCATAGGGAGGCTGAATCGGGTTGCCAAGAGCAAGAGCATGGCTTACCTGGAAAACAGGCGTCAGCGAGAAACTCTTAGAAACCTCGGCTTTCAAGCCGCTGAAAAAGAAGGGAGTGAGCAGAACGTCGCGACTGACCTCTTTGTTGACGTTCTCGGTCGTTCCGGGGTTGGGAAGACCGAGCTTTTCGCGCGAGGCCAGCAGTTTGCGGGAACCGTTGCTAACTGCACGAGTCACAAAATTGGATTTAAGGGCGTGCTTCCATCCGGTCTCGTGAGGCGGATTCAACGCAGCAGGAAGAGTGTTGGTCTCAGTGCCGGCGGCAGAACCAGCTTTCTCGATCGCAGACATTGGCTTGACGAGATGAAATTTCACTTACAAATCAGCCAGGCTTGGGGCGTGTCAGATTTGGCTGTAAGGTAAGGTATATGAATCACCCAATTGCGCCAGTGCACCATTGGCACACCCTAAACGGCGCCATTCGTGCTAATCCGTGCCAATCCGCGCCGTCTGGCTTATCGGACCACAAACACATCCACAAAACACTAACACGTAAACATTTGAGCGCCACAAAATACGTAGAAAATATGTAGAAACTACGCTAAAAAAAACGTAGAAAATATGCTAAAAAAACGTAGATATTCTGTAGAAAATTATACTAAACTGTAATGCTCTACGCCACCTCTATATACTCCACGTTCATTCAATTCATTAATCTATGTGAACAGCTCTAATTAGTCGCCTCCGGATCGGTGTTCAGAAACGCCCTTTTTCTGGCGTTTCTTGCTTCCAACGTTTGAACTTGTCTTTCCAGCGTTGCTAAGTCCTCGCGCATGATTGTGTTTTTAAGGTGCTCGATCCGCCGGCTTGCCTGCTCTAGTTCATAACGCGCGTGGCCAGCCACATTATACGCCTCTTTAGCACCGCGTTCCCGGGTGTTGGAAATAATACCAGAAGCAAGGTCAATAACGTCAAGCGATTCCAGAAACTTGATCGCAGCCTCGGCTTCTTCCCAGTTCGTGCCTATATAACTGGCCATATGTAAGCGCCGCTGCAGACAGACACTATACCATACATACACCCATAACTACCTAGAACAAATTACACTGTAATGCGGATATAATTTCTACTAAATAGTAGCATGTGAATAGATGAATAGATGAATTGATAAATTGATAAATTGATAAATTGATGAACTGATATTTGGATGAATCGGTATTTGTATTCTAATGACAGTCACTGTACAGCCATTGTCCAAATCGTATCAAGTAATCAAGTAATCAATAGATCGATGTTTCATATTGTGAACGGCGGGGCCGTACATTCGAATGATTGGCTGGTTTCAGTTAGAGGAATTCCGATTACTAATATGTTCACATGAATTTGCACACAATTCTTTTGCGTGACTAATTAGGGCTGTATTACACAAGCCACTCTTGAAAGAACACTTGACAAATTTATAGATTACAAGCCAGCTTGTTTATTGTAACTGAAAATGGGAGCCTACAAATACCTGGAAGAGATCAGCCGTAACAAGCAGTCCGACGTTCTTCGTTTCATTCTCCGTGTGCGCTGCTGGGAGTACCGTCAGCTCACCGCTGTCCACCGTGCCAGCCACCCTTCTCGTCCCGATAAGGCGCGCCGTCTCGGTTACAAGGCCAAGCAGGGCTACGTCATCTACCGCGTCCGTGTCCGCCGTGGTGGCCGCAAGCGCCAGGCTCACAAGGGTGCTACCTACGGTAAGCCCACCAACATGGGTATCAACCAGCTCAAGAACCAGCGCAGTCACCGTTCTATCGCTGAGGAGAAGGCCGGTCGCCGCTGTGGTAACTTGCGTGTCCTGAACTCTTACTGGGTTAACCAGGACTCCACCAACAAGTACTTCGAGGTCATCCTTGTCGATCCCCAGCATGGTGCTATCCGCAGAGATGCCCACATCAACTGGATTGCCAAGCCCGTTCACAAGCACCGCGAGAACCGTGCTCTTACTTCCGCCGGCAAGAAGTCCAGAGGTATCAACAAGGGTCACAAGTTCAACAACACTTCCGCCGGTCGCTACCATACCTGGAAGAAACACAACACTCTCAGCTTGTGGCGTTACCGTTAATCTGTTTGTTTATATATTTGCAAGTGTCTCGACAATGTCGGCCTATATATCTGTCTAAACATTGGTATCACTTCATTCCTTTTAGCTAACCTAACCATACCGTTTCTGATCTAATCACTTTTTTTCTTGGTGTCGTGTTCTGTGCTGTGTTGACTAAACCTAAACAGATCGACGCGTTAGCTCTCTTTTTCGTGCTAATAAGACCAATTCCGGCAGCGGTTAGAATAAACATTCTAAAACATTTTAAAATATTCTATAACTCGTTTAACTTGTTCAACTTTTTTTTACAGCCTTTGTACACACACTTGTGCCGATTTACCAACCGGTTTACCAATCGACCAAGAACCTCATTAATTCGTTCACTGCCTTTCGGATTAGCACACCTAACCCCGGCTAGAGACACACCCTGGCACGCGCATATTTAGTGGGGATCAAGTCCGCACATTAGATCGTTAGTGTCCGGTTCTACACCTACTTGGAACTGAATTTCATCGGGTACTCGGATCGCAATTAGTGGACCGCAATTAGATTAAATGCTCTCTAAATTTCTTCTATACTTGCACGCATCGGCGGCGAGCACGTCCATACGCGGCATCGCTCCTGAGCAGGAGTCGCTGTATAAACCCGACGAGAACGGCATGTTCTCGTGCCTTAAAAACCCCGAGGTGAAAATCTCGATGGACCAGATCAACGACAATTTCTGCGACTGTCCTGATGGCAGCGACGAGCCCGGAACGTCGGCGTGTCGGAATGGACTGTTCTATTGCCACGGCAGCGGGAAATTCATTAGCACTGAGTTTCTCGACGACGGGATTTGCGACTACGATCTGTGCTGCGATGGCAGTGATGAGATCAGCGGTATTTGTGTCGATAAATGCGCTGAAGCAAAAGAGCTGGAAAGACAACGCCGTGTTGCAGAAGAGGAACTACTGAACAGCGGCAGGCAAACAAGATTGCAGTACATCGAAACAGCCACCGAGCGCAAAGAAGCTCTTGTGAAACGGGCCAACGCGCTAGAGTCAGAGGTTTCTGATCTTCAGTCCCGGATTGGAGAAATGAAAGCCAACTATATGCGTATTCGCGACGAAGAAGACGGCGTTACTGTCGACGCCGAGTCGTTAGAAGCGCTCAGTATGCTGCGTAAACTATTTTCGAAGGCCCAGAAGGACCATAAACACCTTTACCAGGAACTCAAGACGGCTGTGGACTCCTATAATGCTATGAATTTGGCTATGGAGAAGATGGAAACAGGATATAACCCGAATTTCAACGATCCTGCTGTCAAGGAGGCTCTGCACACGTGGCATAACACGCCGAAACTCCCTCCTCAAATCGAGTATACACCTTTCGAATACGACGAGAATTTGTTCACAAACATCAAGATCCAGAGCGTCGATTCGTTAGGACAAAGGAAGGCTTCTATTGTCGAGTACCTTTCCAGCATCATTTCCAGTTTCATGAACTCATGGACACCCGTAGGCGGAAACTACGATTCTAGCGTCAAATCCGGCAGTGTTCGCTCTGCGGCTTTAAAGGAATCAATTGACGAGTCTAAAGCTGAATTGAAGAATTTACGCAAGGAGCTTGTGGACGCACAAAGACATATCAGTTTAGGGTCTGAATACTGGGGCCCGCATGAAATTGGCCGTGCTTTGGAAGAGGTTTGTTTGACCACGTCTAAAGATTTCTTTATTCTTGAAATCTGTTTCTTTGGCTCTGCAACCATCTTCCAGAACCGGAGAACCGTTAATGTCGGTACTTCGCACGGCATGAAAGAAGTCGATGGTAAAGTGGTTATTGATTTCCTTAACGGTGAGCCGTGTACTTACGGCATTCCTAGATCGTTGAAACTGGTGCTTGAGTGTGGCAACACTCACGAATTACAGACTTTCGAAGAACCCGAGCAATGTGCTTTTGTTGTGACAGGATTGAGTCCGCTCGCGTGTTTGGACGAGAAGACACTTCCCGACAACACGCATGGGGAATTGTAGTCTAGTCCTGTAGTTCTGTTCTTGTTCTTGTACTAGACTGATCACATCTATTCAATTATTATTTCTTGCAATATTCTTCAGATCTCTTACTTTATCGATTGGATTTATTTGATTTCCGGCTATTTTGTTTTTAGTATAAACCCTAGGGCATTTTAGCATCACAATCGCTTCTTTTTACTTTTTTCCCTGTATATTCTATAATTGTTGTAACAACAGTCAGCCAAGGCCTGGCATTTTATTTCCTGCATTCGTATGAGTATAAATTTTGCATGTCTCTCCGTGCATATCTACAAGTATTAAATCGCATCGTATTGCAGCCCAAACATGTAATCGTCAATGTACGTCAATGAAAAAAAACACCCCCACAGCACGCATCCACACACTTGTAATCGCCAGTCTTTTTTAAATGTGTGTTGTGTTTTGCTACCTTAATGCTAATGTTTACACCTAGCCCAGAAATATCACGTGATTGCGAAATTTACTCTTTTAGCGGTTACTAAACTAAGAACTAAAACCGTAGTAGTAAACAACTCCCCTAAACTTACCAAAGGCATTTATCACCCCTTTCCGTTTACCCCCCACTTTTCCCTATCCAACTTTTTCTCTCATACTATAGATGAGCGAGTTTCAACAATACGTGCCCGAGCACAGACGTACAGGGTACAAAAACCGGGGCCAGTTCAAGATTGATGAGCTGCGTAGACGGCGTGAAGAGGCGCAGGTCGAAATCAGGCGCCAGAAGCGTGAGGAAAACCTGAGCAAAAGACGGACTAACGTTCCTGGCCTTGGCGAGGACGACGAGGACAAGCCCACGCTTGTTACGGCGAGCGAGGACGAGTTCCTCACGATGTTCCCTAAATACATCGAAGACATCCACAGCGACGACCCCGCGCGTTGGAAAGAGGCCACTATCGCCATCCGCCGTGCACTCAGTAGCGAGGGAAACCCTCCTGTTCAAGCCGTTGTTGACTCCGGTGTCGTGCCCCGCATCATCGAGTTCATGAGGACGGACGACGTTGACCTTGTTTTCGAGGCCGCGTGGTCGCTCACAAACATCGCGTCTGGTAACACTCACCAGACCGCGACGCTTATTGAGCATGGCGCGCTTGTGTGTTTTGTCGAACTTCTGAAATCGGACTACGACCAGATCCAGGAACAAGCTGCCTGGGCTATTGGAAACATTACCGGTGACTGTCCCAAATTCCGCGACGAGGCCTTGGCTGCCGGCGCTCTTGATGCTATGATTCCCCTTTTGAACTCGCCAAGGCTTGGCCTCGTAAAGACCATTGCATGGACAATCTCCAACTTCTGCCGTGGTCGCGACCCTTACCCTAGTTGGGAAACAGTGCAGAAGGTTCTTCCTGTTCTCGCTAAATTGCTGTACCACCAGGACAGCGATGTTGTTGGTGACACTTGTTGGTCGTTCTCGTTTTTGAGCGACTGCAGCAACCAGCGCATCCAGGCTGTTATTGACTCTGGAATTCCTAGAAGGTTAGTAGAGCTTCTCGGCAGCCAGGTTGAGCAGATCCAGAGCCCCGCGCTCCGCTGTTTAGGTAATATTATTACTGGCGACGATATCCAGACGCAGACTATTATCAACGCTGGTGTCCTGCCTCAATTGGGCAACCTTTTGAACTCGCGATCCGAGGCTTTGCGTAAGGAGACGTGCTGGGCGCTCTCGAATATCACTGCTGGCACTGTCGCCCAGATCCAGGCCGTCATTGATTCTAACCTAGTGCCGTCGCTTATCCATATCATGGGTACGGCCGAGTTCAAGACGCGGAAAGAGGCGTGCTGGGCGATTGCCAACGCCACCTCCGGCGCTCTTTCTCAACCAGAGCAGATCAAATACTTTGTCGAGCAGGGATGTATTAAGCCCCTGTGTGATCTGCTGACAATCACTGAAGCCACAACTCTGAATATCGCCCTTGACGGCATTGAGAACATTCTCAAGGTCGGCGAGGTTGTGAAGGACCAGTTCCACAGGGAGCACAACGAGTACGCGATCTTCGTTGAGGAAGCTGGCGGCGTGGACAAGATTTCCGAGCTGCAACAGAGCCCTAACGAGAGGATCTACCAGCAGGCGTACAGAATCATTAGCCAGTACTTCTCTGACGAGGGTGAGGAGGATATCGATGCTGCCTTAGAGCCCGCGCAACAGGGACAGTACTTCGGTTTCGGAATGAACTAATCTCTCTTTATTTATCTGCCGCAAATAATATGTAGAACAAATACCACCTACAACTCACTAAACTTATAATGTGCTTGTCTCACAAATCCACAAGATTGTCTCACGTGTGCCACAAATCCACAAAACTGCCACAAAACTGCCACATCGGCGTTCCACAAAACTGCCACATCGGCGGGTTAAAGAGCAACATGCGTAAATGCCACATCATCAGTACACTAACATATATAGATCAGATAGAATGCTTAGGAAGGTAGCGGTACTCTAGGTAAACAACCTGTTCGTCGACGTTGCATAAACACTGTAAACTGAGAATACCGTTGCCGTCGATTCTAAGGCTCGTCTTTTTGGATATTTTCAGTCCGTCTCTGGACTGGGTGACGCTGTCGAAGTCGTAAGTATAGTCGATTCTTTCCGACTCGTCTTCGATTGCTAGCACCTCGAGAATGCGCGGATCGTTAGGAAGGTTGTACTCAGCAACCACCAAATCGCCGTGCGATGCAATTAGAATGTGTGCGCCTTCTAGGTCTGTTTGTAAACTTATACTGATTTCCTTAGTACCGATTCCGCTCAATTCTTTAAACACCTCTGCCAGCACACTGGACGGCATAATCGCTTGTAAACTGATCCTGTCAGTGTCGAAACCGAGGTCTTCAATGTACCCATTCTCGTCCTCGTATAGCGTCAATTGGCAGTTACTGTTCATAGACTCGCTGGCGTACTGCAGTTTAAAGGATTTCGTTGGTACAAACTCTATAAAACAGGCCGAGTTATTGCTTTTTTTCCTGCTCTCGACTTCGCTCTCGCTGCCACGGCTTGTGCTGCTTGTATAGTCGATCTGGTCGTCTGCAGACCATCTAACAAACATCTGCAAACAGTGCACTAATGCAGTCACTGAGAGCTGTGCAGTGAACTCGGTTTCGTGTTCATGGTACTGAATGACATTATAAGAAGCGAACAGTTCAGACGCTAGGAAAAGCTGGGCTGCGTAGGTTTTAGACGCCGAAATCGAGGTGGCTTTGACGCCGTCTAAAGTCACAATTAAGCGTGTATGTGATTTGTTTAAATCTAAAGCTCTAAATAGTTTCGCGATCGGTTCAATATAGATTGTCGACGCTTTCCAGCATACTTCATTGCTTTCCATTTATTGCTATCTAATCAACCTGACATTGTGGATGCGACACCTAAATTACACGCGTAGTGCCTTGACATAAGAAAGGTACATGCCAAAAAAGCTATAGCTATATGCACGCTGTATACTATGCACACTATATACCATGTACCATGTACCGAGCACGTATACCATACATACCACGCATACCAAAAACCATATACCATGTACCATATACCATGTACTATACATACTGTGCATACCATGTAAACCGTGTATACCATATACCAAATACCATGTACCATATACCATATATCAAATACCAAACACGTATACCGTGTACCATATACCATGCACACTTGTACAGTAGTAAATTACCTTGAATTCATTAACCAGTAGCGCAGATTCTCTCTCCGCAACCTCGGTTTCGGGTCGACTTGTGATCCGTGCGGCATAGACACGCGTTTCGTGTGTTTCAACCGTTTGAAACCTAGTATGCTTGTGCCAATGGCCAGCAGAACTGTTGTTACTGAAACAAAAATCATGCCCCATTCTGTTTCCTCAATGAAATTCTCGAGGTTCATGCCGTACATATCGGCGAAAATAGTCGCAAACGCGATTCCGAGAGTCAGAACCGACAATTCTAAACGGTAGAGCAGCAAATTGTTACGGTTAGAGTCGATTATAATGTTCATGATCTCTTCCGTCATAGCCACTTCGTTCACTGCTCGCTTGGATTTCTGGACTAGTTCGTCAGCCTGGCTGTGGTAAGATTCTAGCAAAATCTCGATATCGTTCGTGTCCGGATTAGGGGTTTGCGGGTGCCTGCGATGAGTGTTTGCACTAGCGTTTGCGTTGGTGTTTGCGTTGGTGTTTGCGTTGGTGTTTGCATTCACAGCGTTTAGCGCGCTGGCTTGTTTATGTTTAGCGCCTCCTCCTGCATTGCGAGGACTTAAATACATATCGTTTAACCCAACCTCGTCGTCCAAGGAATCGTCTAAAGCCTTTCTAACTGCCTTGGTCTTTCTGTAGAACAGTTTCAAGTCGTTCGAACACTCGAGCAGATCCTTTAACACCTCGTGGTTTAAATTAAAGTCTAGTTCCTTAAACAGATCGTCAGCCCTTTTCAAGAACTGGTTGAGTTCGACCTCGAGGTAGGCGATTGCGTGCATTAAAACAACCTCTAATGCCGTCTGTTCGTAATCCTGGCCGTTCACGGATTTCGACCTTGTGCCAAGCTTTTCCGAGAAGTCGTACACCAGCAACGACAATCTCTCAGCAATAACCCTGTCTTTGCTGTGGAAAACCAGGACTTGGTCGCGCTTGATAAGAACTCTAAGGTCGCAGATATTAAGCAGCATGTTGTTGCCCTTGCGCACTAATATCAAGGGCACTAACGACCGGCTGATTCCGTCGATATGCCGTAAATCGCGCGAATGCAGACCGTATTCCTTTAAAAACTGGCGCCGGTTCAGCAATGCCGAGACCGAGGTGACGCGGCCTTTGCTGTCGAAGGCCGTGCAATGCAGAGGTGGCTCTACAGCCACTAAATTGGTGCTGGAGTGGGTATGGTCATGGTACTTGGAAATGCGGAAAAACGATGGAAGGGGCGTGCGCAGTAGCTGGCGCTGGATTACTGATGTACGGCAAAGCAAAGACAAGGGCCTACATGCTCTAAACCTTGAAATCATCGTCTCATAATTAATCAGCTTAGGTGAAGGGAGATACGAGTCCCACACTTCAGTTAAATGGACTGTTGAAAAAAGCGATAAGTGATTAAATAAACCTAAATTGATGAAGAACCACTACCTAAAGTACCTAAACTAGGAAATAGGAGAAAACTAGGAAATAGGAGAAAACTAGGAAAAACAAAAGTGCAGGTATGATGGTAAATTACATGCGTTGAACGCTAATTAATCGAAGTACTTGCGCGTCTTAGAAGGACCGAAAAGCTCCAGTCTGATAAGAGGCAAGATCTTCTGTCCAAGAAGATGCAGACGCTCTTCTAAGCTGTTGTTGATTACGATCTTACGGTCAGCAGTAGAGGCGAGAATTCCACCAGCGCTGTCATCGTCAATGAAGCCAGCGTCGCTGATGCTGATCTCGATCTTGTCGCCGCCCTCAATCTTTTTAAGGGCTTTCTCGGCAGCGCGCTTAGAGATGGCGACGTCAGCCTTGCGGACGGTAAGGAGGACCTTGTTCTCGTTCTTGAGCAAAGGGACGCTCTGGCAAATCAGGTTAACAAGAAGACCCTCGTAGGACTTCTCGTTAGAGCTGATACGACGGAGCTCGGCCTCGGCCTCCTGGAAAATATTGTCAAGGACCTCAGCCTTGGCGTCGAGCACGTGGAGACGGGTCTTGTTAGCAGCAGTGGATTTCTGGATCTGCTGCTGCATAAGAGCCTGCTTGGTCTTCTGTTCATATAGCTTGTCGATGTTGGCGATTTCGCTGCGGACAATTTCGGCCTTCTCTATTTCGTACTCCTCGTTTGCTTTAATCCTGATCTCTTTGGCCTTCTCGTCAGCCTCGCGCTTGATGAATTCAACCATCTTGGCGAGCTCGCTGTTCACCTGATCATCGCTAAGTCCAGAAGCAGCCATTTTTATTGAAATAAAGTCTTAATTGTACGCACTCGGAGTTGCTTCTTGTTTAAGATGACCTAAAAGGATGATGACAGCTCGCGGCTACCGCTGCCCACAAAGGACACCCTTCCCATCCCGTGATAGATGAGTAATTTTTATTACATAACTATCACCACACACTGTTTTTAGACACCGTTTACATCACGCGGCTGCAGAGATGACGCAGGTGCACCTGCCCACCCCCCACCATCTCATCCGCACAGGCGCATGCAGCAGGTACATATACAGACAAATATGTACGTTCACACAAACCCTTTCCTAGCCTTTCTTGCATTCCATAAATAACCACCCATATATAGCTCTATGAAACATTGAGATTGTAACCGGTATAGTACTAAAACAACAGAAGGGAATATCCCCTAATTCGGTTAGATCAATTGCTTGCGTCAGCATAGAGCGTATTAGTTTCTTGTTTTTTTTTACCCTCCATCGCGATCTGGCGACTTACAAAACAATGAGAAATATAAAGGCAGTCGGCTATACTCGTGCATAATTATCTTTTTAGACGAATAATTGCTGCTAATGTTCATGTTTGTGCTTGAAAGTAAATAGATATATTTTTTGTACGAACGTGCCAAATACGAGCAAACGCGAGCGCCCTTATGGAATTTGTCTATACTAATTGCGCGCACTATCGGTATTATGTATAATGTATCAGACTAGACCCAGCCAGACCCAGCCAAACAGTCAGACTCAGCCAGACTAGCCAGACCCAGCCAGACCAGCCAAACTCAGCCAGACTATTTAGTGTAGCCTAGCTGCCAGCCGCTACTAGTTACCAGCTGGTTATTAACTTGTTATTAACTTGTTACCAACTGGTTACCAACCAGACCCAATTAGTTAACAAGTGGTTACGAATCAGCTCAGCCATTACCCCGGCTTGTAGAGTTGGCGTTAAGGTGGACAGGTCATTGCTAATCGAATAAGCTTGTAATTACTAATATAAGTATAGGAAATAAACCTGTGTATTTAGTGCGCCCGCATGTCTACTAAGTGGCGGCAAATCTATCAGAGTATAAAGAAAACAGTTCGACCAGCCAATTAAAAAAGTCAAATAGTCAACCCGTCTATTCAAGCCAACAGTTAATAGTGTAGTTTTTTGTAGAGGCACATCTAACATCCGTTACAAACCTAACCCCGGACACTTAACTTCACCCTTGGGCAGGTGGCTGAATCGGTTTATGACGGGTAAACTTCCGGCAAATTTAAACGCGGATGCCCTTGCTCTGTCTCCTGCTGAATGCAAAACGTTTCCACGGTGGTATACCGATCTTCTTCTGCGAGGACACGCTGACGGAGTGACGATTGGCGATGTTCTCCGGTTTCTCGACAATTTCGGGGTTTCTGAGGAAAGCAAGAAAGAAATCAGCTCGATTTTCGGCGAGAATTTGGTCGTTCTAGAGCCTGTGCAGTTCTATATATTCCTGCGCCTGGCAGGACACCTTTTGCAAGGCAAAAGGCTGCGGATCGAGCTCGCGTTTGTTGCTGCTCCGGTGCCGCACCCGAGGTCGATTCTGGCTACGAAAAAATCGAAAAAAAACAGTAATACTAACGACATGGACTCGTTTATGTCCCTTATGACCGGGTCCGGCGTCAGTAAAAAGCGTAAGAAGCGGGTCACCTTCGACTCGAAGCCCCCACAAGTCAAAGAAGCCGCGCAAAGAAGCATGCAGGAACTCCTTAGACAGCTGAACGTAACAAACGGCATGGAGTTCCGCGTCACTAACCCTCCACAACCGCAAATCACCGCTTTAAATGCTAGCACTAGCGACGCCGACAAAGACGAGCCTGACCAGCCGATTGTTGATAACCATTTCGCGCATGTCAACATCGACACAGTCCTACAGAACGGCCAGTCGATGCTGCCGAAACCGCCGGCACCTAGAGGCTCTAGCGGCCCTAGCGGCACCGCTGGCGACTCGTTTATCAACCAACTAACTTCAAGCTCCCTCCAACCAGGGCAGACGCAGCAGCAGCAGCAGCAATCCTCACGTCCTCCTCCGCCTCCACAACGCATGCCTAGCCAGGACAACGTTCGCAGACAGCAATTGAGCACAGCTCAGCTTCCTACTGAACGCATTTCGCCACAAGGCTCAGGGTTCCAAAACCAAGTCCGGCAGAAACTCCCCCCACAGAGCACGGGCTCGCTGCCGATCAGTTTACAACCATACCAGCAGTCCCAGCTCTCTCAACATAATTCCGGGCCCCAAGTACAGGGATCGGGTATCCAGCCTCAAACCTCGGGAATGCAGTCTCAAAGTGGTATTCAGCCGCAAGGATCGGGAATGCAAGCGCAGCCCCAAATGCAAGCACAGACTTCGGGGATGCAATTGCAGACGCCAGGACTGCAGGTCCAGACGCCAGGAATACAGACGCCAGGAATACAGGCACAAGGATCAGGAACCCAGTACGGACAGTTCCAAAACATGCCGCAGCTGTCGATGCAGTCTTCAGGGACTTTGCCGATATCTGCGTCTGGGACCTTGCCTTTGCCAACTTCTGCAGCTTTGCCTATACAGAATTCTGGTTTGTCCATGCAGAATTCTGGCTTGTCCATGCAGAACTCCGGCCTCACAATGCAGGGATCTGGCCAGCGGTTGCCAATGCAAGGATCCGGCACTTCTCAAAACATGGGGCAACTAGGACAGAACCAATTAGGGCAGTTCAACTCGGTTATTTCGTCAGGCCAATTACACCCGTCGCTTAGCCAGTTCCAATTGAACAACAGTATGCAGTCTTCAATGGCGCCAATGCAGCAGCAGATTATGCAGAACCAGCAGATGATGCCTATATCTTCCGGCCAGCTCCATCCGCCTCCTTTTAATGCCAATCTGATGCAGCCACAGCCTCCACAGCCTCCACAGCCGCCGCAACCGCCGCAGCGACCAGCATTTTCTATACAAGGCAATATGCAAGGCAACATGCAAGGCAACATGCAGAATAACATGCAGAACAACATGAACAACATGAACAACATGAACAACATGCAAGGCAGTCAACCATACGTCTCTCCCCAATCCAGCAACGCGCTTCCTCCGCCCCCACCGATGCAGCGCGGCATGGACTTCATCAACTCGGTCCAGTTCTCGAATAATCCAGCATACAATCAGAACGTCGGAAACCAGAACCCGAACACCAATCAAATGTATGGCAACTATTAGTACACACGTATTCTGTATATGTACATTTATACACTCTACACCCAGCTATGTTATCAGAAATTGAAATGAACTAAATTGGACTAAATTGGACTAAATTGGACTAAATAAATGAAATAAATGAAATAATATGAAGTGGATCGTTTTGTGGCCGTCATGTGACTCTTGTTTACTTTTTACCCTGGTTCCTAATTAACAAAACCAATGACAAATAATCAACCATTTCGTTTGTAAGGTTGAGTCTCACGGAAGAAACCAAGGCCACTCTAGGCGTTGTTGAAATAAGGTAGACCCATTGCCGTTCTAATTGGTTCCTAAGCGCGAACTGCCAAACTCAAACGAAACAGCTTCACTTAAATGGAATTCTTCAAGTCTCTGTGGAAGCCTCGCGGCAATATCGCGATCCCGCAGTACACTCCCGAGGATTCCGCCGACTTGTTGGTGAAAAGCCTTATGTATATGTTCAAACGGCTCGATTTAACGGCGCCGCAGAACGTCATTGCTAGGAACGACGTCGACGGCATGTCTAAAGACGAAATGCTGCGCCTGGACCAGATGTATAACATCACCCAATTTGAAGCCAAACTCCAGGACGATCCTCATCGCGTGCTTGTGGACTGGCAGAAAAACAAGTTCAGGGCAATGCTGATTCTCGCACACCTCCCTCAGCTCGAATCGCTGCCGAAATTCGATATCCCGAATTACAGGTTCGTCGTGCTTGAAAGCGACGCCTCAAACGACGAGTACATTAGAACGCTTTCAACCAGCGATATCTACATCGAACACAGCCTTCCAATCCAGGTACGGCGCGAGATCGCAGCTACTTGCTTGCGCAAATACAGAGACCGTAACCTCCAAACGCGGGACCAGATCATTAAAGACTATTTGCGGCTAGTCGCTACCGAGATCCAGGTCGCACGTATTTATAAAGCCATGCTCAATAAAGTCAAAACACCACCCAACCAGCAAGGAGCTCAAGGCTCTCAGGGCTCTCAGAACGCTCAAAGCTCGCCTGCTGCTTTTAAGGCCCAGCAGTCCCGCTTTCCTTCTAGATCAAGGTCTCCTTCGCCTGTAAGAACAAGAACAGGCAAACCGGAAACCTCAGGCAAACTAGGCCCGGCTCCTAACTTGTCTGCCGGCAATCAGACTTCCGCATTCAGAACCCAGAACTCGCCAAGGTCCTCGCAGCGGTCGTCTCCACAGTCGTCTCCGCATTCGTCTCCGCAGTCTTCTCCTCGTCCTTCGCATGACAATTTCAATACCGAGAATGCACACCCTTTGCGGAAACCTGCGTCTAGTAGCCGACTCAATGGAATGCCGAATCTAAACGTTCCCCCTAATGGCGGTTTTGCCCCGTCAATTGATGCAAACAAGAAGTATATTCTCCAGCAAGCACGGTTCGCAGTAAAGGGAAGAATCGAGAAGGAACAAAGAATAATGAACGCTCAATCGTGACATTGCAGTAAATAGCGAATGTAATTAAACGATACTACTATTTCAGTACATACGAAATGAACCAGAATAATTAAAGCCTTTGACTAAATACGTAGAGTACCATTTATACGTACAACCAACAAAAAAGAAAGCAAAAAAGAAGGAGCTACCCGGAATCGAACCGGGGTCTCGAGGAGGTCCAAACGAATCAGAACCTCACGTGCTAACCGACTACACTATAGCTCCTAATCGATGTTTTCCGTAATATCAAACAACACACATGGAGAACAACCTAGGTTGAGCACAGACATACAGGCGGATTCGACCGGTTCTCGTCAACACGATCAACACAGGGGTACAATGAATACACGGTACTGTTAGTGCCGTTAGTGCTGTCATTAGTGTCATTACTGTTAGCGCCGTTAGCACAATATTTTGTGGAATTAGCCGTTTAATTAGTAATTAGGGCTCCTTACCGATTCGCATACCCGAACCCTAATACATCGGCTGCACTCAAAATTTCAATCGCGAAATTCATTTCTTTTCACCAAGCTGAGCAGATTAATCTGACGAGGAAGCATAAACAATGAGTGACGTTGAGGAAATCCAGAACAACACCGAGATCGAGGTCGCTGCCCAGACTGCCGCCCCCGGCGAGATGTCTATTGAGGACGCCGTTAAGGGTGCTCTCCGTACCGCTCTCGCGTCCCAGGGTCTTGCCCGCGGTCTCCGTGAGGCTGTCAAGGCTCTTATCTGCGAGAAGGCTGAGCTTTGCATTCTTGTCGAGTCCGTCGACGAGGATGCTTACATCAAGCTTATCGAGGCTCTCTGCCACGCCCCCAGCACCCCTGTTCCCTTGATCAAGGTTTCCGACGCCAAGGCTCTTGGTGAGTGGGCCGGTCTTGGTAAGATCGACCGTGAGGGTAACGCCCGTAAGGTTGTCGGCTGCTCTTGTGTTGTTATCAAGAACTGGGGTAGCGACTCCCAGGAGCGCCAGACTCTTATCAAGCACTTCCAGTCCTAAGCCTTTAATTAGTATGTGTAAACGTATTTTTTAATTCTAAAGGTCACTTGTCGTGCATCGTTTTTTTGTAGTGTATCACAACCATAGTTAGAGCCCGATTTGTAATTACGTGACAGGTACTAGGCGCTAAGTACTAGGTGCTAAGTACTAGGTACTAAGTACTAGGTGCTATGCGTTAGGAGGCATTAAGAGGCATTAAGAGGCAATAGGCCCTAGCAATCGATTGCATGATATACTGTACAAGTTATATTAGTGTTTAAAATGTTTTTATAAGGTGATCTAACTGGAGTCCTCATTAGAGCCGCTGTCTGAACTGGCGCTGGACTCGTCGGTATTAGAAGTGTTCTCGCTGTCGCTTGTTTCCTCGCTGTCAGAATCCGAGCTTTCCTTGCTTTCTGACTCCTCCTTTTCTGGTTCAGTGGTTCCAGTCTCAATAACGTTCTCGGCCTGCTCTTCGAACTTCTGATGAGTTCCTGCCTTTTTAGTAGTTTCACTGGCCTCTGGCTCGTCGATTTGAGGCAGACTCATGTCTTCTTGTGATACCAAACTGCCGAGAACAAGAACCGTGCGTCCGCCGTTGAGGAATCTCTTAACTGTGAACTGCAGCTTGCCGCCGATCTTGCCGCCGTCTTTGTCCTGCCAGTAACCCAGACTGGAATCTCCAGACTCGTCGTTTTCCACAGGCACAAACGACCATGTTGCAGGGATATCGTTGTATTTGATGGTCGCGTTGAACGTGTCGTGAATGAGAAGGGCGATATGGCCAGGAGACTGCACGGTGACGTAGCCTTCAAGAACGTCGCCGCGTTTCGGCGACCACACAAGTAAGTCTACTGAGATCCATACAAAGCTGAAAGGGCATTCCCCGCTTATTTCGCCAAGAGCTGTCTCGGCGTTCTTTGGCTTGTAAACTCTGAGGTTCGTGTATGAAATAAGAACACCGTCAGCCGCCTCGAAGTACCTGAGCAGAAGTGGGTCTAAATGCTGCTCTTTAATGCCTTCAAGCGGCTTGTCGGAGTATGCAGGAGATATGTATACGAGCATCCGAGCACAGACAGTGCGGAAACAAGCAGAACAATCGCCATCAGAAACAGCCTCGGATTCCGTCTTGGCTTTTTTGACAAGGCTTCCGCCTTCGTCGTTTTCGACTGACCGTTTGCCCATTGTGTGCCTTTATTTTTAAAAAAATATCTCCGGTTACTAAACACTACTTTAGCACCTGCTGATTACGTGCAGCATGCTGCTCTAATTAGCCAGATGAAAACGCGAAGTAACAAGGCAAAACCAATACAGATACTGGCTGTTTTGTAGTGAAATTTCTTCTTTTTTTTGGATAATGAACTAAATTGATACGAACTTGATGCGAACTAATAGTACGACGTGTTCGGATCAGAGCACAGTAGTTTCGTTTAACCCTGCTCCGTGTATTAGGGTTGGACCACAAATGTGACATCTGGAATATGATATTTGAAATGTGTAGTATGAAATATGTAGTATGAAACATGTAGTATGAAATATATAAGGGATCAATTGGATCTATAAAAAAGACGTTACTTATAGACAGAGTTAGAAAGAATTATTAGAAAAGTTTTTTATACCACGGCAAATCGGCTTCATTGCTAGGACGCCAGGCATCCAAATGCTCCTGGATCTTCGCCAATGCCTCAGGGCCGTCGTAGTTCCGGCCAATAACGTCGACGTAGTTGCCTTCAGGGTCCATGATGTAGAAGAAGATCGAATGGTCGACCAGATACGACTGTCCCGGCTTCACGTTGGGCGGAGTGCTAAAGTAGACCCTGTACTTCTTGCAGATATCTTTGATCTGCTGGTACGTGCCCGTCAAACCAATAATGTCAGGGTGGAAGTCACTGACGTATTCCTTCAACACTTCAGGCGTGTCTCGTGCTGGATCACATGTCACAAACAACGGCTGGATTTTCTTGTTTTTCGGATCCTTGTTCACATGATCCAAAACATACGCCAAAACTTCTAGTTCCTCAGGACAGACATCAGGGCACATTGTGAACCCGAAATAAAGGATCGAGAATTTGCCTAGAAGGTCTTTATCCGTAAACGAGTTGCCGTTCATGTCCGTCAGTTTAAACGGCCCGCCAATAAGCGGCTTTCCAATGCCTTGACGCTCTTTTTCCTGGCGGCGTATTTCTAGTCTTCGTTTCTCGCGCTGGAAAAAGTATGCAATGCCGCTGCCGCCAATTATCATGATCAGCAAACTCCGCCACACGGTCTTTGTAGAGAGTTGGTTCGCATTTCTGGAAACTCGCTGCTGGCCGCCAATCGCGACTTTGCTCAGCGGTTTGCGTTTAGTGGCTTCGTTAGGTTCGTTAGAATTTGCTTGCGGTTGCGACGTGTACAGACGCAAGCCCTGGTAATTCGTTAATTTAGATGTAGATCTGAGCACTGAACTCAGGGGGGCTATTCTGATTGGCCTCGCCCGAGAACAGAGCGTCTGCGCTCCTTTTATAAAACTCATGAAGGTGAAAGGTTTACAGGTTCCTAGGTAACAGCGCAGTCATTACTGTTTAACCTGCACCTCACACTAAGGCCCTTGCCCTAGGCACGCCTTGGAATTGTGGATTCTTTATTGGCTGGATATACTGAATTGCGAAATAAGGCCAATTTGCTGGCTGCATGAAAAAACAATTGTTCAAATTGTGATGGGTAAAAACTGTATAAACGGTACTGATCGAGCACAGTAACACTGACTGTACACACTGACTGTACACACTGACTGTACTGAACCCCAGTATGCTTGCTTGCTTATTCACATGGTACGGCGATAGTGCCTGGTCCTGCACGATTACAAAACTGTGCTTCGCTTATTAGGGTCAACGCATAGACCCGGGGTAATGTATTGCGTAATGGGGTTCTGCGTAGTAATGATGACGTTGTTGCGACGCGAACTGCGTCGAACTGCGTTTTGAGCAGTATGAAACAGATAATAGAAGCGGGGTGCGAAAGTACATATAAGCAGCATTCGTATTGGCATTTAGTCATGACCGATATTTTTTGACTAATTTCGCAAATTCGGGTAAATTGTGACCTTCAGCCACAGTATATCTCCGCACATTAGCGGGGTAATTTTGCTCAATTGCCGGTAAGAAACCCCACAACTGCATGTGCAAGGGTATATAAATGCGTTAAGTATCCTGCTGCTAGATTTAAATGATATACACTGAGTTTATGAAATGAACAGAAGCGAATGCCGTAAACATATAAAGAGACAGCCGACGAAGTGAGACAAGTACTTGTAGTATTATGCCACAAACTCGCTTCACTTTTTGTCGATCTGTAGATAAATTGACGTTTTCTAGGTGCATATGCATACACATTAGTAATAGCAAACCGGTACCTGGCGAGTATAAACGCATATAAATATCTGTATTCACCCCCGCGCAAACAAGCTGATTTGCAAAACCTGTTTCCAGAACTGATCAATTACTCTAAAACAGTAAAACAGCAATCAACAAAGAACAAAGAACAAAGAACATGCCTACACCCGCTAAGCAATTCACACTCAACAACGGCCAGAAGGTCGACAGCGTTCTCTTCGGATCCTACAACAACAAAGGAGAGGACGGTGTTGAAGCCATTGTCTATGCTTTAGACGAAGCCGGATACCACGGTATCGACACTGCCTCTTACTACGGCAACCACGACGCTGTTAAGGGTGCTCTGCAGAAGACTAAAGTGCCTAGAGATCAGATCTTTTTGCAGACCAAGTTATGGCCTAACCAGATGCGCGAGCCTGAGAAGTTTTTAGACCAGTTTATTGAAGAGCTCGGCACCTATGTCGACTGTTACATGATCCACTGGCCGCTTCCTATCAAACCTGAAGGCGACAGGGTTCTTGACACCGACTGGGACTTTGTGAAGACGTGGAAATTAATGGAGAAGATCCCTAAATCCAAAGCGCGGTCGATCGGCGTTTCTAACTTCACTGTAAAGCAATTAGAGCGTCTGTTGAAGGAGACTACGGTCGTGCCTGTCATCAACCAGTGCGAGTTCCACCCTGAACTGCCTCAACAGGAGTTAGTAGACTTCTGTCATGCTCACAAGATCCTTCCTCAAGGGTTCAGACCGCTCGGAAAGGGCCAGATTCTGGAGGGGTCTATCCAGGAGATCGCCAAAAAGCACAACTGCGATCCCGGACAAGTCTGCATTAGTTGGAACGTCATTCGCGGCGTTTGTGTGATCCCGAAATCGTCACATCCTAAACGTATTATTTCTAACCACGAGTTAGTCGACTTGACGGACGAGGATATTGCCGAGATCAACAAACTCGGCGTCAGGCACAACCGTACAGCCTCTGCGGTTAAAATCGTCGGTGTCGACTACTTCGACGAGTAGTTCAATCTGTACATACATCTATACGCGACAAATATGACTTATGTTAACTAACTAACTAACTAACTAGCATGCACCACCGTCACGTACTTATAACGTGTGCACGCATGTATGCACGCATGTTTGCATCTACCCATGTATACGCGTATGCATCTATAAAACCACCTATTTCTGTTGGATTTCAGTAAAAAGTTCGCGCCGCAGATATTAACTGGTGTTTAGCCTTACCGGTTTATTTAAAAGAATCCAGGAAAGAATCCAGGAGGTAAAGCATACTCCCATGTTCACCCTTATGGCATCTTTATGGCATCCTTATAGCGTGTTCGTACCATGTAATGCAGCGGTGCGCTCCATTGCGCGCTCCATTGCGCGCTCCATTTACGTGTACGCGTACCATGTATCCTCCATTTATGTATACGTATCGTGTACCCTCATACATGTTTATACGTATCGTGTATCCTCATTTATGTTTATACGTATCGTGTACCATCCTTTTGTGTACCTGTTTATACCCTATTACCACGAGATTACCATTTCTATATTAGGACATGTTTGTTGTGTCTATCCAGGCTTAGCGGGACGCGGCAATTGTACCAACGAGCCAGACAAAGTGGCTAGTCTGGTTAATGCATTAACACGTAAACGGTGTCTAAGACATTTAAATTGAGAAGGTCGTGCACAACCTCGCGCATATGTAATATCCGCAGTATAAATAATATTTATTTACATTAACAAATCGTGGGCAAGGGGATCCCCAGATATAAACAAACAAATGAATAACCTGCCAAATCCACCTTTATACCAGATCCAATGGACAGCAACAATGGTTCGAACCGGCCTTTGCCGGAAATTCCTCTTCCAAGGTCGTCTTCACCGCTGAACTCGCCTAAACTTAGAGAGTCGCCAACCAAAGGCGAACGCAACCCTTTTGACGATAACCCGTATGCTACCGATCTCACGCCTACTAGATCGTTCATGCAATCACACCGGTCGCCAGCACGGTCACTAACTGGCTCGCCTACTAGATCGCTGCGCTCGCCCACAAGGTCACCTTCAAGGTCACCCACAAGGTCACCCACAAGATCTCCAACCAGATCTCCTACTAAAGCGAGTCATAAGAGCCCATCCCATCCCATGAACGAGAACCCGTTTGGGTCAGGATCGCTCCCAGTATCTCCTGTTCATATCCCCCCTACTGCGAGAAGCCCAGGACTCGTTAGTGTCCATGCTAGCCCTCACGGGTCTCCTGTCCGCCGCAGAATCCCTAGCGACGACGAGCCCAGTTTCCAAATTGAGAGCCTTGGCAACCGCGCGCTTCCACCCAGTCCTAATTTTGATACCTCCAGCACGAATCTACTGGCGGACACGAGCTACAGCAACATCAATGTCCACGAACCAGGCCATGAAAAGCATATTTCCATGCACAGCAGCGCGTCGACCCAGTACAGTCTTCAACACAGTAAAGAGGACTTGGACACGCGCTCGCTTGTTTCTGGAAACTCGACAATTGCCGACAGTTTAGAGGGGTTCATGGACAAAGACGATGTCGAGATCAATATTCCCAGCACACAGCCTCGACGCCATAAAACCATTAGCAGGAAACAAGTCAAGCTTGTGCGCGGAAATCTGGTGCTCGACTGCCCGATTCCACGCGCGCTTTACGGGTTCCTTCCCCGGCTGGACTCGGACGAGTATATCTATATGCGGTACTCAGCCTGTACCTCCGACCCTGACGATTTCGCCGATGCTGGGTTCACGATCCGGCCGGCGATCTACGACCGGGCCACAGAAATCTGTGTTTGTATTACCATGTACAACGAGGACGAGATTCTGTTCACTAGAACGCTGCATGCGATCTTCAAGAACATCGCGTACCTCTGTCAACGCAATAAATCCAAGGTGTGGGGCGCCAATGGCTGGAAGAAAGTAGTGGTTAGCATCGTTGCTGATGGCAGACAGAACATCAACCCTAGAGTTCTGGACGCGCTCGCGGCTATGGGTGTGTACCAGGACGGAGTGGCCAAGAACTTGGTCAATGGCGAGAGCGTAGAGGCGCATGTGTTCGAGTACACGGCGCAGGTGAGCATCACCCCAGACATGAAATTCGAGAGCGCCGAGAAACAGTTAATGCCTGTGCAGATCATCTTCTGTATGAAGGAAAAGAACGCCAAGAAGATCAATTCTCATCGCTGGTTCTTCAACGCCATTTGCCCGCAATTGAACCCGAATGTTGTTGTTCTTCTTGATGTCGGAACACGCCCTTCAACCTCGACTCTGTACCACCTGTGGAAAGCCTTTGATGAGGACTCGAATGTCGGCGGAGCTTGTGGTGAAATCAAGACAATGACGGGTAAATTCGGAAAAGACCTGTTGAACCCGATTGTGGCTGCTCAGAATTTCGAGTACAAGATCAGCAATATCCTGGATAAACCCTTCGAGTCGATCTTTGGGTACATTTCCGTTCTTCCAGGTGCTCTCTCGGCCTACAGGTTCCGAGCGCTTGAGAACGATCCAGTTACTGGCGAGGGGCCTCTTTGTTCTTATTTCAAGGGCGAGAAGCTCGACAGCGAGAAAATGAACGGGAAACAGGCTGGTGTTTTTGAGAAGAATATGTACCTTGCCGAAGACCGTATTCTGTGCTGGGAGTTGGTAGGCAAACGCAACGAGAAGTGGGTTCTGAAGTACGTGAAAGAAGCCAAAGGTGAAACCGATGTCCCCGACACGCTGGCGGAGTTTATCAGTCAACGTAGAAGATGGCTTAACGGTGCGCTGTTTGCGGCGATGTACTCGCAGGTCCATTTCAGCCAGATCTGGTACACTGCACACTCTACAGTGCGTAAATTCTTTTTACACTTGGAATTCATCTACCATTTCTTCTCAATGCTGTTTACGTTCTTCTCGTTGGCTAATTACTACCTGGCAGTATACTACGTGGCCGGCTCAGTTGCTGGCAACAGCGCTGCCGCGATCAAAGGCGGCGGCGGTGAAGCGTTGTTTATTATTGTGAAGTATTTGATGACGCTGGCAATCGCGTCCCAGTTCATTTTGTCGCTTGGTAACCGGCCTCAAGGAGCTAGAGCTCTGTTTATGACCACTGTGGTTACCTTGAGTTTAGTGACGACTTATGTCACAATCATTGGTCTGTACTTTGTTGGAAAAACGTTTGCAACTTCAGGCTCGAACGAGGTTTCCGTGCACACTCTGCTGACTATCGTCATTGCCCTTATTGGCACCTACGGCGTCTACGCTCTGGTCTCGCTGCTGTTCCTAGACCCGTGGCATATTCTGTCGTCAGCGGTGCAGTACTTCGTTCTTGTGCCTTTATACACATGCACGCTGCAGATCTACGCTTTCTGTAACACCCATGACGTTACTTGGGGTACAAAGGGAGACACTATCCAGCAACTGGACTTGGGTGTGGCTGTTGTTATGAAGAACGCTGAAGGTGCCGACATTGTAGAGGTCGACCTTCCATGCGAGCAGATCGATATCGACAGCGGGTACGAAACGGCATTGCATTACCTCCGCACGCACGTCCCGCCCGAACCGAAACCGGTTGATCCTAAAACCAAGCAACAAGACTATTTCCGCGAAATCAGATCGAGAGTTGTTCTGGTTTGGATGCTGTGCAATCTCCTGCTTGTGATGCTGGTCACGCAGTTCATTAGCGTTGATAACCCTGGTAACAACGTCTACCTGCAAATTGTGCTTTGGTCGACTTTCGTGTTCGCGGTTATTAGAGGGCTGGGCTCAATTGCGTTTTTGATGCAGCATGTGGCCAGGGCAGTCCATAAAACGCATTTGCATACTAAGGAGAAGTGGACTGCATGGAAGGCCAATAACAATTGATTCGTATGCACTAAATAGTACTTACAATCGCCATGAAATACAATGACCAAAATAAACGAATTACAGGACACATCGAACATGACATAGAAAATAGTATTATATGGTATTGTAGAGTACTATATGGTATTGTAGAGTACTATATGGTATTGTATAGTATTGTAGAGTATTGTAGAGTATTGTAGAGTATTGTATGATATTGTAGAGTATTGTATGGTATTGTAGAGTATTGTATGGTATTGTAGAGTATTGTATGGTATTGTAGAGTATTATATGGCATTGTATAGTATTATATGGCATTGTATGGTATTGTATGGTATTTCTAGATCTCACCATTCATCCTGAAGTTCAGTCAAACTCTTTGGTTTCTCATTAAACGACTTCTCCTCAGTCCCTTGAGATTTACAAGGTTTAGAAGATTTCACCGGTTTCGGTTTATCGGGTTTCGACTCTACGTCGTCTACTGGGATCGAGAACTCGGCTACTTGGAATCCGTGCCTGCTGACTTTAAACGTCAGCTCGTTTCTTAAAGCCACCATCTCGCCCCGGTCGCTGAGATGCGCGATCTTGTTGATATGAAGGAACCCGTGGGCAGAATCGTCTTTCGTTTCAAAAGGTTCTAGTTCGAGAACCGTGTCGCAGATCAGTTCAATTGCAGCAACTGTAGCACTGGATCGAGGGTACAGAAGCAGCGGCATGCAAATAAACGCAATTGCGTTCTTGGAATCGGTGAGCAGGCTTTTCAAGTCAGCAAAAAACGATAACAGGTTCTTTGCGTTGCCGGCATTGCTGCTTGAATAAAGAAGCGGGTTCAGGAATTGGGGAATGACAATGCGCACTAACGTCGTTTGCGGCGTGGCTTTCAAAATACTCTTGATTCTAAGAATCAAGCCTTCTAAATAGTACTTCGAATTCGGGCTGAACAGAGTTGGGGATGTGCAGTCTATAAGCTCGATTTCAGAGCCTTGGGCGGGTGGTATTAACCGTTTAGTGAAGTCTACATTGACTGCTGTGTTAGGACTGTTAGGACTGTTAGGACTGTTGGCGTTGTATTTAGCGTACCGCCATGCGATTTTCATGTCTTTAGCCTCATTTCCAGGCCGGCTTGATTGAGCGTTGGTGTCTACAACCTTTTTCAAAGGAACCCCTGGCAAACTCTCGGTCCACCGCGGGTAGCTCACACATATGACTTTAGACGCTGCCCCGTTTCGGGACTCGTTTACCGAGCAGGTGCACACGCATTGCACTAATGCCGACGAGAACGTAGAGGATCCGTGGTCCTCGAATAACGAGATCGTTCCTAATGGAATGCCGTTATGGCGTATATACTTGTCTAAACTCGAGCTGCCGCTTGTACTGCACGGTGAGGCATTGACTAAACTCGGTTTCACTCCATGATGGTTCTTGGCGTTCACTGATTGCACTGACACTGGTTTTACTGGGACCCGGCCTCGTACTGCAGCTTTAGGATCTCTAACAACTGCTACCCTTCTTGGCTCCATTGAAAAATTATGACAAATGCAGCCTTCAGTGTCGATACCCAATTTAGGTACGTACCTATTTATGAAACAGAAAAGTAGCTATTAGGAAACTGGGAACTGGGACGTACCTATGAAACATGGCAGTAGCTATTAAGAAATAGGCAGGTCTGTAGCGAAATGTATATAGTTAAATATACCAGAACCTTAGCAACGCACCATGTTGATGAAAACGGTTTGTTCAGAATTGGTTATTACCTTTATACGAGTCGTGTGTGCGGATGGATTGGGTGGATTGGATAGATTGGATAGATTGGATAGATTGGATAGATTGCAGATTATCTAGATTGGATAGATTGTACAATTGAGTTAAGTCACATGAACTGGTGAGCCGGTGTTCGGTATTACATGGTAGATGAAAAATACTACTTGATATGCCCATTAACAAAAGACATAAACAGTAGCAGAAGTATGGGGTAAAACAGAGTGCAGTAAACGATAAGATGAATAATGGCATTGAAAATGCAGTATAATCCTTTACTGCGCAGCAATGGCCTTATCGAACAAGTTCTATGTAATTTTTCATCAGCGCATACATCTTCCGCCCAGATACTGGCCGTATCATCTTGCCAATGACTGACTGCTTAAACGCTGATATGCACAATCATCAGTGACCACGCTGTTCCAGCCCTAGCCTTAATAGCAGCGGAGATATCGGAAACCCGTAACCTAAGGGACACTATAACTTGGTTGGGAGAGGGTTCCTGGGGAAGTGTATAACTAGACCGCATAGCCAACTTAACAACATACCATGTCGCCTGCTGCCCTGGATTTCTCAAAACTCACAATCAACAAGGTCGAGAAGCGCAAGGAGTATCCTCCTAACGAGGACCTTGTGTTCGGCAAAATCATGTCCGACCACATGCTTGTCGCCGATTGGGACGTCGAGACCGGTTGGGGTGCCCCCGAAATCAAGCCCTACGCCCCCTTCGAGCTCGACCCCTCGTGCAGCGTTTTCCACTACGCTTTCTGCTGCTTCGAAGGCCAGAAAGCTTTCATTGACAAGGACGGCGATATCCGGATCTTCCGCCCCGACAAGAACATTGGCAGATTGAACAAATCCGTCAGCCGTATTGCTCTTCCCAACATCGACGTCGAGGTCGGCGTCAAACTGCTTAAAGAGTTCGCTAAGGTCGAGAAGGATGTCATTCCTAAAGGCCGCGGCATGTCTCTATACCTCCGTCCTACGATGATCGGCACTAACGCCAACTTGGGTGTGTGTCCTCCTACCAAAGCCCGGTTCTTCATTATTGCTTCCCCTGTTGGCAGCTACAAGGCCGGCCCTGTCCGTTTGAAGGCCACCGACGACGCCGTTCGTTCCTGGCCTGGTGGATCTGGCGACTGCAAACTCGGCGCTAACTACGCGCCCTGTGTTGTTCCTCAGCAACAGGCCGCCAAAGAGGGGTTCACCCAGAACTTGTGGCTCTTTGATGGCTACCTCACCGAGGTCGGTATGATGAACTTCTTCGTTATTTTCAAGGACAGCGAGACCGGAAAGAAGGAGTTCACTACTGCTCCTCTTGACGGTTTGATTCTGGAAGGTGTTACTCGTATGTCGATTCTGCAGTTGGCCCGCGAGCGTTTGGACCCTACTGAATGGATCATTACCGAGCGCAAGGTTCATATCACCGAGCTTCTCGAACGCAGTAGAAAGAACGAGCTTCTGGAGGCGTTCGGTGCAGGCACTGCTGCCATCGTCTCGCCTGTTAAGGATGTTAACTACCACGGTGAGAACGTCGAGCTTCCTACCCCTATTGAGGGCGGCGAGACCACCCAGGCTATCCGCAAATGGATCCAGGACATCCAGTACGGCGACGTCGAGCACGAGTTCTGCCAAAAGGTCCGTTAGAGGATCCACATAGGTTAAACACAAAAATACCTTTATGTCTGCTATGTAAATATATCAAACAGTCTTTGTTCGCATGCACTCTGCTCTTTGCATGAAACCTCGTTCCCAGCTTGAATTCATGCAGGGCCACGTAGCATTTAGTTAAGATCTGGTTAGCGTCTAGTTATGATGTAATGGTTCTCGCTTTCGGTTTACAGCCGATTATAGCCGTGAACGGTGTGCCTGTGTGGATTAGGTCTATTTTATAAGCGTGCATATGGTAACTGAGATCTGATCCACCAGTTTAATCCCCTGATCTAAGAAACGATACAGGCAGGCTTGAATGCTGAGGTGCTTGCGCATAACAGACGGCTAAAATCTATCCTAACCTGACTAAATTCACAGAATTTATCAATTATATTTAATCGTTTACATAGACCTTGAAACCATTGCTATCAATGCAATGACGTTAGGTGCATACAGATGAGTAATTTTATGCGACAAAGAATGACGCATGCAACAGGTACGCATAATCAGCACTACGAAGTGACCACGAGGATGACAGACATCAACAAAGTGCAGCAATAAGATCGTTTAAAAAAAACGTTAATGCGAGTGGGTACGGTGGATAAGTGGGTACGGTGGATAATTAGAATGCAGTTTGTTATTGTGTATCATTGGTTAGTCTATAGAGTGGTGTAATAGAGCTTATGCGTGTAGTCCATAATTATTACCAGGAAAAATGGAGATGCGTTAATATGTTGAACCGAAGTCCAACGGTTTTTTGGTTCGTTTTTTTTTTGGAACTTGGAATTTGGTGTTTTCAATTTTTTTTGGAATTTGAAGCGGGTATTTCCTTTTTTTAATGGTTTTCAGTTTCATGAGTTTTTTGATTTCGGGATTTAGTTCGGTTTCGTTGGTGGTTTAGTTCGTGAAGTAGTATTTCACGTACAAATGGTATACGATGTTCGAAACGGAACCGGACACTACATCCGAGACATAGCTGTATACATCCTTTAGTAAAGGTGCGAGGGGTATAGCGGAAAGAAGACATCTAGACGCCATCGCGTTTCCACTGTGTTTGTTTAAATGCTCGTGCCCGTTAAAGGAAATGCCTACATCCTTTGTTATTCCATTGGATGACAAGTTTGTAGTACCTTGTGCTCCAGTTTGTAGCGGGCTTACTCTTCTGTTCTTTAGAATAGAGACAGGGCTCCTTTGCGGCCTGCTTCCACGCTGTAATCTATAAACATGACTTGTCTGTGCGTGATCGTTTATTAGAATTGGCTGATCTTGTATATCTGAGGCACTAATGGTGTTCTGGGGGGCGGTATTAAATTTAGTTGTGTGGGGTAGTGCGAATTTGACATGCTTGACAGTGGATACCATTATCGACGAAATGGAGAGAGGAAAAAGTTGAAACTTTAATGGTCTGATAGACTGGACGAGAGTGGATGTATATATATATAAATTTACGTGCATGTATTAATCACTTCGATCTTTTTAGGTATGCAGGCCTGTATAATGAGCAGAAAAGGGTTTCCCAACCACCCATCCTAGCCCTATGACATGTTGGTAGGTGTCTTAGTTCCGTTATTTGTTTTATATAAGAAATAGAAAAAGAAGAAGAAACCCGATGCTAAACACAACCCAATCTAAATAAATAAAGAAATCTGTTTCAAGTTGAGCTAAAAGTGCTTTATTCTGCAGCCTAATTTCCGTTCGTTCGCTTCGTTCTGTTTGCAATCTGACTTACTGCTTGATGCAGCATGCACTTCGTGACAAATGCCAACCACAAATCCCGAAGGAAGTCCGTATTACAAATCTTTTTTAAAGGGTGGAAAGCGTAATGTGAGGACATGCCAATAGGGTAATTGCTTGCCGTTATGGCGCGTAAGAACCTCAAATGAGTACATTAGTTTGTAATTATTAGTCAAAACAGAAAAGAATTATTAATAGATGAAAACAACACTTACAGATCAAGCGGGAACAACGGCTTTGTGTTAACCGAGTCAAAGGGTTCTTCAGGGAATTTGAAGTTTCCTCTTTTTTCGAGAGCAGCGAACTGCTTGCCATGAAGTAGCGTATACAGCATCTTTAGAACTGGCGTCTCGATTTTCTGCTCAGCAGCGATTCTTAGAGGATTGCCCAAAATAACCTCTAATTCCATCGGCTGGCCCTTTTTGGTGTCTACAAGCATAGACGGCTCGAAATAGACTCCACCGTCACAATGGATCATGAAGTTTTCGATATCCTCGGGCAGTTTTTGTTTAAGTTCGGCCTCGGCAATAGCGCGGACCTCCTTCATAGCAGGAAGGACTAGACCGTATGTAATGCCGGAAAGCAAAAGACGGCCAACATCGAGTCCGGTAATGGCAGCAATCGTGTTGTATGAGGAGTTATAAACAAGCTTGATCCATCTGCGGTACCGCAAGTTCTCGATTTTTTCGACTTTGGATTTAGACCCACTGTAGATCTCGCAAAGTGCGTCCAAAGCAGTTATGGCTTCAGGGCGTTTGTCGTAGGTGCCCAACAGCAGCTCGTCAGTGACATTGTGGTTGACTTGGTTGTCGTAAATAGCCGACCCAATCATGGAAATACCTCCAATAACGTAACTGTCCGGGAAAACCTTCATTAATTTCTCTTCAGCGCCAATCCCGTTCTGAATAAGAACAATAGAGTTACCAGGAACCACAAGAGGCGCGATAATTTCCTCGATTTTCTGGACTTCAGGGATGTTTTTAGTGGTGACAACAACGTAATCATAAGGACCAGATTTCGCAGCGTTCTCAATTGAGTTCACAATGGAGTGAGGTTTCCAGCCTTTGATGCTGCCGTAGTCGCAGCTTTCGAAGTCGAATCCGTGTTCAGAGGCCTTTTCGTAAACGCTGCGGGCGACCATAGTCACCTCGCATTTCTTGCTGTGTTCGAGGGCAAGAGCAACAACGGTGCCTACACCGCCGGTTCCGATCAGTACTGCTTTCTTGGACATTGTCAATATTAGTTTGCTTGGTTTGAATCTAATGTATAGCTTGTCTTCCTTGCAGTTGTTTATATGTGTCCTATTAATGACTAAGCGCACATGCATAGAGATAAGGAGTGTACTGCTAAAAGCTACGTTTAGCGAGATGCGATAATGCGCTTTGGCACATTGCCGAAGAAACATGTAGAAACAATCTTGTTGGGTCTAAGCGAGCGATTTCGGCGATTGAATGGAGGAATGAGAACGCGGAGCCCGAATACGGAGATAAAATAAAATAAAAACAGTAAATAATAATCGATTAATGCTGCTCTTTGATCCCGTTCAAATGTATGATCTAGATGATTATTCTATCAGTTCGCGTGTATTACCTAGATCGGATTGAGTACCCCTTAACACACACACAATTTCAGGGCACGGCCTGCAAACGCATACAATTGCAATAAAACGAGGAGTTCGAATACTAAAGCAACTGCAAAGACATATGCAAAGACAAATGCCAAGACAAATTGCAAAATCAAATTGCAAAATCAAATCGACGGAATGAAAGAATAGGAGTATCATAAGTGTAAATTCTCATGGATTCTTCCGTTTCGCGATATCCTAATTAAGGAATCGCAACCATAACCCTCGATAGAGTACAGTTCAAGCGCGCCGCCCCAGTAATCAACATATATTTTCGCTAACGGCAATCCTAAGCTCAAATGAGATCCTTGGCGAGAATTAGACGCCATTCTAGCGTTCTCGTCTGAAAACAGTTCAGAGTAGAATGGGTTGCTAGACAAATGCGCGCTGTAAGACTTGTCAGCAAAAGGTCTAACCAAAGACCACAAATCCTGCATAGTTCCAGGATCAAGTCCGCCTCCTCTGTCGCTTATTCTGACATGAATAGTACTGGCAGTCCCGCCTACTGAGACCTTGATAGGGGCATGCACGTTGGCTTTTTGGCATGCCTGCATACTGTTAATGAGGAGGTGGCCTAGTGGAAAAATAAGATGGTTCCAAATATACGGAAACGGGTAGTTCAAATCCTGTTCGCTGCCCTCGATTTCTATTTCGGGAGCCCCGACAGGCATGTACGCACGCGCAGTTGCTTCTGCCTCCTGCAACGCTTCTTTCATAGTACAATTGAGCCGTACAGCACCGACGAGATTCGGGATGCTTTTACCCGCTTGCCAGCATTCTACCAGCAAACTCAATTGGTCTAACAAAACCGATCTACTGAGTCGTGAGATCACTAGTTTCCTTACAAACTGTTCCATCATTTCCACGTCTCCTGGTTCCTGAGAGTATTTCAATGTTTCTCTGATGCTTGCAATCGTCTCAACCAAGGTCCCGTGATGGATCTGCTGTACTTGTCTGCTGACATCCAGCAGCTGCATGTTGGCCGAAATAGACGAGATTTTAGGCAGCCCATCAAACAGAATCAACGACTCTACATACTCTTCATACCGCTTCAGCAACGAGGGCTGGCCCATCAGTCTGTAGGGAAGCAATTGCATCTGCCGGATCCGATGAGCGAAGCGCGTACACAGCTCCTGCGTCACGTACTTTCCGCCCGCCAGCACCTTCGGAAGAGACAACTTCTGGCCGAAATTAACTAACTGCGACACCGTTAGTGGATGCGGCTGTTTAACCAAATACTTCTGAACACGCTCTTCGTAGAAATGCTGCGCCGTGAGCCGATGATAGCTTCTAATAACATTGTGTGACCTCGATAAAGAGCATTGAGACCTATTCTGGACCGTGCAGCCGTTGTACAGTCCTGCAAACTTCGCTTTTACAGGCCATATTTTGGATTGCTGGCAACCAACCATGGCATGACTAAAGACGTGGTGGCTTATTCTCATTCACCATTTGTAACAACCTATCTCGGCGATTGTTTACACACTTTGAAAACTCATTCAGTAAACTGCTGAGCATTAGTTATCATGGAAACACGTTCACTGGTCTCCGATTTCGTATTTTTGTTTAGGTTTATATACTTCTATACACCTGTCACAATAAGTGCTCACTCAATAAACAAATCTCAATAAACAAATCTCAATAAACAAATCACAGTAACGTCTATTTAATGAAAACCGAATAGTGTATAAATCGAGAGGTTTAAAAACTACACGAATCAAACCATGCAGCCATTGATTGGTTGGTTGTGGATCCACTTTGACTGCTGAACGAGCTGCCGCCTTAGTGGATCCATGGGCTTACATAAATATAAACAGCGATTAACGGGGTAGGCGGGTGGGTGCATCCAAGTAAAGGCCCCATGCAGTCGTCAGGGTTCGCGAACATGTACGTGTCTTCACAATGACGACAAGGTTCTATTTCTCCACTATTCTCCGAGATCGCCTTGTCTATTTATACAACTGCGTATGCTTACATTGAACCATACATATCTGCATAGTATACCAGCATACACCCAGCATACCTCCCATTCCACCCAGAGCAAGCCTCAACCGAGTATTTAGAGCAAGCCTCAACCGAGTATTTAGAGCCAATACATAGATTAGTATTCACGTGGTTGACATAATTCATATAGCACTAGAGAGGTATAAGGTTCGGATTTCTGTATGCTTGTTGTCAAACACTTATACATAGGGTCAGACGAGCCAAAATGTTGTAATAAAGTCCAGAGAGCTTACACCATTAGCCCAACCAGAAGCCCGAATAGTGCATACCGTTCAATTCAAATATTTAGATTGGGTAGTTGATTATCTGTTTTAGAATGTATACTAAATCGAGGCTAATTATTCCACAACCGAACATATCAGAAAATAAAGCATACTAACTAGTTTGTAATCTAAATCGTATTTCAATTGACTAAAAAACCAATACGAAAACCAATACGAACACCAACATTTATCACATTCGATTAGGCAGTGCACCTCGCAACCTTATTCCCCTTTCCCCTTTCCCCTTTCCCCTTCCCCCTTCCCTTTCCCCTCCGCCTAGATTACACGACAGCATCCGCAGCGGCGGCGGCGGCGGCGCACATGTTTCTATGACATAATTATGCATGTCAAATGACCTCACGGTTTATAAGAGGATATAAATAGAAGCATGTGGTGAAACACAACGTTATATAGAGGCACCATATATTCCGCCTAATTGCATCTGCGATTTGCTTTCTCCCGCTCTCGTGCCTAGACCCAAGCATTGACTGCAGTAAAATATACCGTTCCTTTGTTTTTTATTCGTAGAACGAAGGCATACACACAAACTCAAACAAACAAACAAACAAACAGACACACAAACACATTTAAAGCGAGATTTATTCTTCGTTTAGTTATTCTTATTTCTCTATGTTCCTTCGTCCCCCTCCCCCCAACGCGCAGCACAACCGTGGAGTCATTTTCTTTGATGTAGACAACACCCTGTACAGTAAACACGACGGTGTCGGCGAGCTGATGAAAGAGTATATCCGGAAATACTTTGAGGAGAAGCTTGATTTGAGCCCTGAAGAAGCCGACAGGACGCAGATTGCGTATTACCACAAGTACGGCCTGGCCCTTGAAGGGTTAGTGACGCTAAACCATGTCGACACGATGGAGTACAATGCGCGTGTCGACGACGCGCTGCCTCTTGAGAAGTGTTTACGGCGCAACCCCGCATTGAAACGGATGCTTGCGTCTATTGACAGAACGAAGTGGCAGTTATGGCTGTGCACGAACGCGTACGTCACACACGGCCTCAAAGTAGTGAAACTGCTTGGAATCGAAGAGTTTTTCGAAGGAATCAGTTTCTGCGATTATAAGCATCTTCCGCTTATTTGTAAACCGAGCCCCGAGTTTTTCTACCGGTGCCAGGAAACCGTAGGCAAGGCGCCTGAAAAGTGCTACTTTGTAGACGACAGCCACGCCAACGCGTCTGCCGCTCGCGATATAGGGTGGAACGCTATTCATTTCAACGAAGACGGCCCTAATTGCTACGACCCGGACGCCGAACCCGCTAATACACGCGCCCCGCCAGCGGTCATTACGAACATTCTGCAATTGAAAGAAGCATGGCCGGAAGTGTTCGAGCATAAAAGACCGGAACCGGTGACAAAAGCTAAAGACGACAGCATAGATCTCCAGATTGCATCGAGCAACTCGATTGAGAGACCGAAGAGCCCGTTCCTTCCTAAAGTTCAGAAGATCCAGACATGAAACCAAGAAACCATTAAACATTTTTCAATAACATTATTGCATTGTGCATTTGTTGATTTAGTTGTTTGAATTGATTACATTGATTAACTTAATTAACTTGATTGTTGATTGATTGTTGATTGATTGTTGATTGATTGTTGATTGATTGTTGATTGATTGTTGATTGATTGTTGATTGATTGTTGATTGATTGTTGATTGATTGTTGATTGATTGTTGATTGATTGTTGATTGATTGTTGATGATTGTTGATTGATTGTTGATTGTCTACATTGACTGATTAGAGTGATTGATTTGGCTATGTAATTCGTGTTCTAAACATATACTCAGACCAATGACTTCTAATTCCCATGCCCGTTTCTCACAATATGCTGAAGCAAGTTCCTTTCTGTTCCTTTCTGTTCCTTTCTGTTTCCTCTGTTCCTTTCTGTTCCTTTTGTTCGTTTTTGTTCGTTTTTATTCATTTCTATTCAGCTCGAGCGGAACAGATGCATCAGAGACTTCATTGCCTTTCTTAGTCTCCGTCTTTTCGAAGTCTGTTGTTTATGAACAAAAGTGTCAGATATTGGCTCGTCGGCCACCAGACTGGAATCAGCAAACGACAGATTATCCATCAGATTCGGCGGCTGGGTAGCCGACTCGCAGACTTTCTTCATTAAAAAGCTGTGGGCTACTTGATGTGTCTTGCCTAAAGCATTGGACGTGTCGGACTCGCTAGCGTGCTCGAGGTCAGTAACGCAAGGCGGCAAACACGGCATATGGAACCCCGCATTGAAATCCTTTTCTTCGGAATCGAAACTGCGTTCAATTGAATCGTTCCAGTCCTCTACAGTCTTCTCCTCGATCCCCTCTTCGTGTAGATTTCCTACAGTGTCGGCAGCTCTCTGCATAAGCATCGAGATACGTTCGGGATTGAACCGGATGTTTATAGAGTCCGATTTCGAGGCCCCGTTTTTCTGGTCCTTGAGTCCACAGAACGAGACTGTCCGGTCAGTGTTAGAGGAGTTAGAGGAGTTAGAAGAGTTCGAAGAGTTGGAAGAGTTCGAGTTTGAAGATTGTTGTTGGTTCTTAGCTTTGGACTGGGTTTTTGAATCCGCTGGCTCTTCAGAGTCGCATTTAAAGAATGGAGCTAGAGCTGCGATTGACGACGCGATCGAGATAGTGCTGTAACGTTTGTTTTTAGTACTTTTCTCTTTCGGCTTGACTTGCTCTTCAACCTCGTAGAAAACGTCGTCGTCGTGCTTGAGAATAGAGCCGCTTGACCGGCGGAGCATTGAGCGCCGTCTGATCGAGTTACGGAACTTCCCTGCAGTCTCCTGAGGTCTCAGCAGAGCTGTGAGGTGCTCGTTCTCTGACTCAATTATAGCTTCCATTGAAGAACAAAAGAGCAGGCGGGTTCCAGATCTTTTATATAGCGCGCATACTGTAATTAGTGGTTAAACTTATTAGGTTTATGATCCAATCTACTTGTCTGTAGCGTGCGAGGTTAAAACCAACAAATAAATGAACAAACGCTAATCCAGCGCGTTCATGCACCTGATCTCAGAAACTTAAACAAGATTGCGTTCTATCTAAACGAACTATTACAAAATTACAATAGTATGAATAACATACATTGAGAACAACGAACAGAATACCAGTTCCAGGAACAAGACAGTGGCATCAAGGGAAGCACATTTCAAACTATTTCAACCGATTCAAAGTAATTCAACCTATTTCAAACGAATGTAAACCAATCCAAACAATTTGAACGAAGTTTCATACGAACTCTGTTCGTCGATGAAATATCGGCCGTGTGAAAACGAATGCAAACGTCTAACCAGTAACTTTATTTCAGATCAACCGTATTAGAGATTGACAGCGTGGATATGCCGGTCCAAACGGAGGAATGGGTCAATGGCATTTAAGTGTTTGGAGTATGCATAGTTATAAGCATGAGAATGTGTGGGATAAGTATATCAGAGTATGGAGTATATAAGAATATATAAGAGTACATGAGAGTACATAAGAGTGTGGAGTACATAAGAGTATACAAGAGTATACAAGAGTACAAGAGTATATACAAGTATATAAGAGTATATGAGGGTGTATATGTATGAATGAGAGTGTGGAGTATATAAGAGTATATGAGGGTGTACATGTATGAATGAGAGTGTGGAGTATATAAGAGTATATGAGAGTGTGGAGTATGTAGGTGTAATCGGCGGTGGACAGGTGTAGATACGAGTAGGGTATACACTAACCTAGACGTGGCTGTGTTCTATTAATAAACATGGCCCGCTCTACTTCGTGAACAGAATGTATATGGGAACTAAGCAGATCCTGGAAGCGTGATAGCAGACCAGAGCATATCTATTCAAGAGGCGAATGTGTAGAGCCCATATCCTGACACTTGTGTCTATCCGCGCTGTCGTTATCGCTAATGCATCCGACGCGTCGTATCATGTAATCAGAAAAATGGTCTTTGTAAAACGCATGGCTCGATATATGGTATATTAATGTTCGCGAGATCTTTGTGTTATTACTAATTTTTAATAAATGGGTTAGGAGTTCAGTTTTTTTGTGCATGAAGATATTTGGTAATTCCTATTGATGTTAGGTCTACCGACGCAAGACTATGCAGTTTTAGGGTAATAGTAAGGTTCGGGGAGAGAGCACTTGGGAAAGCCTCTTGAGTGATGCGCT